>VMDO01000759.1:0-69489 GCA_007922755.1 Pedetes capensis
ATGGTATTCCCCCAAATCCCTCTTCAAGGCAATGCTCCCATCCTTCATCTCCCAGGGACAGCCCATGGGCCAGTGACTGCTGCAGAGATCTAAAGGTCGTGTGCCCTTGGTTTAATGAGGAATAACTTTGAAAATGTTCCCACCTTCAAAGCCCTTGCTGAAGTGTAGGAGCCAGGCAAGCTGTGGTTCCAGCCATACTGTGGATTGAGGTCTCTGCCTTCCTATTCTGCTTTACTCAGTCAAAGGCATTACTTTGGTGAAGGTCACCCAGTAAGTCTTCCATGTGGAAATTTCCAACTCAGATTCCATTTCTGGGGAGCACAGTTGAAGACACACATCTTTAAATTGTTATTTTTATCTGATAACATTGCAAAGAATGGGAATACCAGAACACTTAATTGTACCCATCAGGAATCTGTACATGGACCAAGAGGCAGTTGTTTGAACAGAACAAAGAAACACTGCTTGGTTTAAAGTCAGGAAAGGTGTATGTCAGGGCTATATCCTTTCACTGTACTTCTTCAGTCTCTATCCTGAGCATATACTCAGAGAAGCTGGATTCTGTGAAGAGGAACCTCACATCATTATTGGAGGAAGACTCATTAACAGCCTGCGTTATGCAGGTGACATAACTTTGCTTGCTGAAACTGAAGAAGATTTGAAGCATTTACTGATAAAAATCAAAGAACACACCCTTCAGTATGGATTGTGCCTCCACATCAACAAAACAAAAATCCTTGCAACTAGGTCAGTAAGCAACTTCATGATACATGGAAAAAACACTGAGGTTGTCCAAGATTTTGTTTTACTTGGCTCTACAATCAACACCCACAGAAGCAGCAGTCAAGAAATCAGAAGGCATATTGCATTAGGAAAAGCTGTTGCAAAAGACCTCTTTAAAGTGTTGAAAAGTGAAATTGTCACATTGAAGACGAAGGTGCACCTGACTCATGCCATAGTATTTTCAGTTGCATCATATGCTTGTGAAAGCTGGATAGTGCATAAGGGAGACAGGAGAAGAATTGATCCTTTTGAATTATAGTGCTTGAGACGAATATTGAATATACCACAGACTGCCAAAAGAACCAACAGATCTGTCCTGGAAGAAGTGCAACCAGAGTGCTCCTTGGAAGCAAGAATGGCTAGATTGTGTCTTATGCATTTTGGACATGTTGTCAGGAGGGCCTAATCCCTGGAGAAGGACATTATGTTTGGGAGAGTGGCAGGTCAGTGAAAAAAAGGAAAACTCTCAACAGATAGATTGACACAGTGACTGCAACAATGGGTTTAAACATAAAAAAAGATCATTTGCCTGGCTTAGAATCGGAGTGTTTCGTTTTGTTGTACATAGGGTCGCTATGAGTCAGACTTGACTCATGGCACCTAACAACAAATAACAGAGTACCTGTCTATGTATTCTGGGAAAGTGCTTCCTGGTTTTTTTTTTTTTTTTCCTGTTTAAGTGAGGATGTCATGATCTTTGTATGATCTTTTTTTTCTTCCCATTATCTCTAAATTAATTAGGTGTGAAAAAAATCCTGCTTAGTTAGTATATTTACAACATTCTCTTTTTTTCCAGGTGGAACTCTTTGATTGTGCTCATCTTCTTGGAATGGGTTTATTAACAAATAGTACTTTATGCCCCATCCCTCACTGACACAATTCTTTTGAAACAAGTATCACTTGTACAACATCTTGACTTTGATCACGGGCTGCGCAAGTACTCCAGGCTCTTCTACATTGTCTGAGACAAGCAGGGTTAGGAGGGAGTACTATAGGGTAGAACAAAATTTTATTTTTCACTAAGAAAGTTATGAAAAGATGGAAGTTTGGTTACCTGTAATCAAATGGTGTATAGACTGTGTTTATTAAAAAGTATACTTTCGCCAAAGTTCAATTCTTTTTTTCTTCTTTTCTGTCTTTCTTTTCTTTTCTTTTTTTCTTTTTTTTTTTTTTTTGCAGTACTTGGGGGTTGAACTCAAGGCTTCACATATACTTAGCAAGTGCTGTACCACCGGGCTGCTCTCCCAGTCCATTTTTTTCATATTTTATTTTGAGTCAGGGTCTTGCTGAGTTACGCAGGCTGCCTCTGGCCTCGATCTCAGGATCCTCCTGGCTCCACCTCCTGAGTTGCTGGGATTACAGGCATGTGCTGCTGCACCATCTTCAAAGTTTAATTCTTTCGGCCATATGTCAGAATGTGATATGCTGGCCAAACATGCAAACCATGACCAGACAGCAGCCAGAAGTAGGCTTACAATGAGAGAATTTCCCCCTACCAAGTCACCAAGTTAATCTATTCATTCTTTTGAAGTTGTACCCTTTTCCTAATTTTTCTTCTAAGTTTCTTTCCATCTCAGTCCGGATTCTCCTCATCTTTTTGGTGCTGCTGCAGCCCCACACTACTCAAGAAACATAGAGCAGCATGCCAGACGTCACCAATGCTACTGTTACAGAGAGTGGACCCTTTGATAGAGGACGTACTGTGTACTGTGAGCCTGTGGGGACCCAGCTAAACTAACCTGAGCAGGTCAGGGGAGGTTTCCTTGAAGATGAACATGGGATTGCTTGCTGATGGTGTTGGGGGGACCACGGGTAGGTAGAATGCTTGAGGGAGGAGGGACCAGGCACGTGTGAAGTTGCGGAATCCGGGAAGAGTAGCCCATTGTGAAGCATGTGGTGCTGGAACATGTGGTTGGAAATGTTTGTACGCTTAGACATGTGCCTAGAGAGGGAGGCAGAGATCAGATGCGAGGTCCTGTGTGTCATATTAAGGAGAAGATAGAGCCGCTCTTTTGAGTAGGGCAGTGAGGATGGTTTAGGAACAGGGTGGAGGACAGACTGAAAGTGACCAAGGTGGAGTAGAATCAAGGATGTGCAGCAGAGAACAATACCCTCATTTACGCACGCTCTGTACATCACAGCAGACTCCACCTTTGCAGTGCAGACTACGTAAACTGTTTCTCTGCCCTCAGTTTCTCCTCCTTCCTATCCACTTGGAATACTAATAGCAGATTTCATAAAGGTTAGTGTTCACAGGCTGCTGCTGCTATTAAGGATGCCCGAACTCTTATTTGATGACGTCCTTTGTGCTGACACTCAAGTGCCCCTATTAATTGTCTCACAGTGCCTATCCATATCACCTTCTGCTTCCTCTTAGTAGGAGGCAACTCGTGCCTCCATCTCATTCCTTCTTCTAGAATACTCTTTCTTTCTTTCTCCCTCCCTCCCTCCCTCCCTCCCTCCCTCCCTCTCTTCCTTCCTTCCTTCCTTTCTTTCTCTCTCTCTCTCTCTCTCTCTCTCTCTCTCTCTCTCTTTCTTTCTTTCTTTCTTTCTTTCTTTCTTTCTTTCTTTCTTTCTTGTCCCCACATCTTGATTCCTAATAATGTTTCATTGCCTGGTCAAGGTACACCATTCATGATTCACCAAGTAATTCTTTTGACTAGTGGTTCACTATATGGTGGAAGATTTAATGGTGAAGATCAAGTGTGTTTCATTCCTGATATCACTGACTACCCCAGAATAAAGTAGTCATCCCTTCTCTGAAGCCATTTAGCATTTAGAATTGAGTTAAATAGAAAATTTCATACAAACATCTGCCATGCCTTATGTCCTAGCTGTTTGATATAGGTCCACATTGTCTTCCTACCTAGAATCAAAACTCACCAATGGGAAAAGCCCAGGAAGGCAACCAGACATCACTGTCGTCATTATAGTCACAATAATTTGTTAGGTACCATTGAGTTGCTGTCTGACTCATAGCGACCCTGTGTACAATAGGCGAAACAGTATTATTAGAGCTTGTATGCTATTCATAGGGTTTTCAACGGCTGATTTTTTTTTTGAGAGTGGGTTTCCGGGCCTACAGCACCTGGTGTTCCAAGGAAGTCTCCCATCCAAGTACTAACCAGACCCAACCCCACTTAGCTTCTGAGATCTGGTGGTATGGCTACAGGCTGTCACAGTAATAGCAGCCAGCATTTGTCAAATACTTACTCAGTGCCAGGCATTGCTGTCGTTGCTTTAACTCATTTTGTCCAGACTGAGCATGAGGAAATATCCCTGTTTTCCAGAGCAGAAGCTGATCCACAGTCGCAGTGCCTTGTCCGCTAGTATGGCATCTTCTGGCCTTGTGCATCGTGTTTTCAGGCTCACTCAGCCATCTCAAGCAATCATTCGCTTCATTGCCAATTTCTAAAAGTAGTTGGGGCAGGGAGGCCATCAGTACCAACCCCAGCCAGCTGCTCCAGGGAACTTCAGGTGCTTCAATAAAGTCTGCAGTACTTCAGGAGTGGGACATGCAGGAAGTCAGTCCCTCTGTGTATCTCCTTATGGCAGCAGGAAGCCAACAGGCAGAGGCAGAGCCCCTAGCAGATGAGGCCACAGGACAGCCTTTCTGGCTGAATTCTGTCCCCCCTTCACCTGCCAGCCCAGAATGCTTTCAGTCCTAGATGAGGACTCCAGCCAAACGCAAAGCCCTTGGTGACCAATTTCATGTACACCACTGGAGCTGGAGAATTGAATTAAAAATGTAGGGAAAATTCGATGACCTCCTTCCTTCCTCCTATCCCATTTTTCCTTATTCTTTTTAAGTTGGAGACTTTTAATTATAAATGTAATCCATGCTGGTTTTAAAACAAAATTAAACAAACAGAAATCTCAAAGTATTGAGTGCGTGAATAATTCACCTGTACTCCTTCTAGGCTCTTTCCTAGTACGTACTTTTATGTAAACATATATGTATATATAGATATATATTTGTACACATGGCTTAATAGGGAAATTAGCTCTTTTTTATTAATAAATGTTGGTGGGGGATAGAATAAGTCTTTTGCTTTATCCATTATGCAACTGTTCTATCACTGTTGCTCACATGCATCAACTTACATATTTTACAGAGCTGTTTAAAGAAGAGAAGGAAAGAAGAGGGAAAAAGTAGGAGTTATAATTAACATGTAATAAAAATCATATAGATGTAATCACAGGTTATATTCTCATTGATTTTTTGTTCTTTTCCCCTATTTTTCCCATGTATTCATATAGTTGCATCATATATTTTAAGCTTTCACTCTCTCCCTTTACCCCTCTATATTATTTCCCCTTCCCTCCCCTTTCCCAACTTTCCCTCGTACCTACTGATCCCTTCCGCCTACTTTCTCCTCTGCTTATATTTGCCCCTTCTTAGGTAAGTATGCCTGTTCATTTTTATAAATCTATATATGTATAGCTTTTTTCTTCCTTCAAGTGAGATTCAGCTCCCACATATAAGTGAGAACATATGGTATTTCTCTTTTGGGGACTGGGTTTGTTTGCTTAAGATGATGTTCTCCAGTTCTGTCCATTTTGCTGCATATGACCCAGTTTCATTCTTCTCTGTTGCTGAGTAATATTCCATTGTAAATATGCACCACAATTTTTCATCCACTCCTCTGGTAGTGGACATGTTAGTTGATTCTGTACCCTTGCAACTGTGAAGAGAGCTGCATTAAATATGGAAGTACAGGTATCCCTATGGTATGATGACTTATCTGCCTTTGGGTATATTCCCAGGAGTGATATGGCTGGGTCCTATGGCAGATCTATTCTTAGTTGAGAAATTAGATCATAATCTATGGTTACTTGAGCTTATTTTGCTGAGGTTTATAGATTTAACTTGATGTATTATGGACATGCTTCTGTGTAAGAATATATCGATGTACTATTCTTTTTAAAATGTTGTCTGGTGTTCTGTTATGGCTGAGTGAACATTAATTTAACTAGGCCCCTCCTACTAATAGGTTTTCGAGTTGTTTTCAGTTTTTGCTATTGTAGATGAAAATTGCTGTACTTATGAGTGTGAAAATATCTCTCCCAGGATAAAGTTTTAGAAGTAGATTTGCCAAGTTAAAAGTTAATTTATTTTGTGGTGCTTGTGAGTTGAACTCAAGGCCTCACACATACTTTGCAAGTGCTCTACCACTGGGCTCAGCAAATTTTTATTTATTTATTTTAATTTTTGAGACAGGGTCTTGCTAAGTTACACAGGCTGCCTCTGGCCTTGAACCTGTGATCCTCCTGTCTCTGCCTTCTGAATCACTGGGATTCCAGGCATGTGCCACTGTGCCCAGAAAAAGTTAAATTTTAAATCAATATGAGTTACCAAATGACCTTCCCAACATTTGTCCTACTATAGTTTAGCAGTCCCACCCATAGTGTAGGAAAGCCCCTTATTTTGACACTGTGGGTATTTTCAAACTTTTCACCTTCTCGAATTCTATATATGAAAAGAACACATCTCACTGCTTCATCTGCGCTTCCTCTATCAAAGAGGAAGCAAGTTGTAGCAAAATAAGCTCACTGCCTGACCCTTTTAAAAAGTATGAAGTACACTTGGTGGCAGTACAATTTTGGTTGATTTTACACCTTGGTATTCATAGTATTGTCGTTAGTAGAAATGGGTTGAATCTAGAAATATACGTTACACAGAAGAGACATGAATGAATGAAAAAAATCACATTTATAACAATTGTCCTAAGGCAGTGGGAGGTGCTTTGTGGCGGAAATGGTCATGTAAGGTCCACGTTGTGGGTTCCATGTGTGTAACATACCTGTTGCAATCAGGTAAGACAAAATCAGTTCCTTGTTTCCATAGGAATAAACAGCTCTGTGTTAACGGAAAGCATCAATGGTTTTGAAGCACTCCCCAGTCCCTAGTAAGTAGGTCCTTTTGGTTTGACTCTTCTGTGTTTACTCAGTCTGTCTGCACTTCAATGCATTTATCTGTAAAGATGAAATCAAGGAAGGAGGAAAGCAAGAGGATTTGAATATCTTCCATGTGATATGTATTATGCAAGGGTGCTATTTTTTTTAATCGACTCTTATCCATGAGTTTACAGATAAGGAAATCAATGCAGAGTTAAGTAACTTGCATAAGATCCATACTCTTAAATTTCTGGATCCTATCGACTTGACAACTCCTAACAACAACGAAGTGTTGTTTGGAGGGAATACAAAGCACTTCTATAAAAATATATTATGCATGGCTCAGCCCATAGTATGTGCTTGCTAGGTTTTATTGGTGTGAACAGTGGATGAAGGCCCATGTTGGTGTTTTATGATCAAATCTATATTTTCAAAACCTTGAGAATGGACTGTATAATGCAAAACTGACAGTTGGTTACTGATTTTATATATGTGAAAATTTAGTCAGTATAAAGCAGATGTAAGGAGTGACTCATTAAAAAAAAAACCCAAGGAGTTCTCCAGAGAACAGAATGTGTAACCTCAATACAGTGTTGACCATGGACTCATATGAAGGGGACTGAGCAGTGTGCCATGAACTTTCAACCCTGTGACTGTGGGCAAGTTATTTGAGGACATCAAGACTGAGAGATTAGGAGCTCTCTTGACACAGCCAGAAGTTCGCAGTGCACTTAGCTTATGTTTACGTGTTGAGACTAAAGTTAAGGTTCAAGGCCAGGCCTGCTGCCTCAGACGGGCATTCTCCCACCCGCTACACCATCAAGCTCACCGAAGTTTCTGGTGCTCCCAAGAAGGGCTCAGTCTGGCGGATGCTTCCAAATGACAGCTGTTTACGGAGGGTAACTGATGGCTGGGTCACTCCAGAGCATAGAAACTACTACCACAACTGGAAAAATAAAGTACTTTACAGCTGTAATGTCTGCTTTCCCTAGGTAGTAGTGTTAGTAACTTATAGGTCGCTGTACTATGGAATGGTGCCTGTCCTTGATTGTCTTGTGTTTTACAATATTGATAAATCTTCAGAAAGAAAAAAGTAGCATTTTATAGTTGTAAAGGTTCTAGTATTTCCCGATCTTTTAGTTTAATAACCTAGACTTCATCATGATGTGTGGGAAAACTAGCAAGGGCAGAGTCTCATTTGACTGTGGTTTAAATCTCAATTCCTGTATTTATTGGGTTAGGGTTTAGCTCAGTGGGTAGAGTGCTGCTTTGTGCTCCCTG
Organism: Pedetes capensis; assembly: GCA_007922755.1. Lineage (NCBI taxonomy): Eukaryota > Metazoa > Chordata > Mammalia > Rodentia > Pedetidae > Pedetes > Pedetes capensis. The sequence goes on from VMDO01000759.1 coordinate 7,963, forward strand.
AGGCCCTATGTTCGATCCCCAGCACTGCAAAAAGTGGGAGAAGGGCCTGGGAACCCACTTCCAAAGCAATCCCAAAACAATCAGCCATTAAGAACCCTGTGAATAGTAGAGAGGCACTGACATAGTGCCAGGCACAGCACAGTGTCGGGGGAGTGTTTCATTTTGTTGTACGCAGGGTCCCTGTGAGTCAGACCTGACTCACCAGCACCTAACAACAATATTTATTAGCCATGGAAATTGAGGGTAAATGAGATCATTTTCAGATATATCCTGTGTTAGCTTTCTACCACTGTAACAAATACCTGAGATAATCAACTTATAAAAGATAAAGGCTTATTTGGGGTATCAGATTTTGGAGGTTTATATCTGTGATTAGTCGGTCCCATTGCTTTTGACCTGTCACAGCAGAAGCTCTTGGCAGAGCAAAACCACTCATCTCATGGCCACAGAAGCAAAAAAAGAGAAAGAAGAGGAGACTGGGGCCCCATAATCCCTTTCAAGACCACATCCCCCCATGACCTGAAAGTCTCTCCCACTAGTCCCTACCTCTTAAAGGTATCACGACCTTCCAAAAACCGCCACTCTGGAAAATAAGCTTTTAGCACATGAGACTTTGGGGCATTCAATCCAAGTTACAGCACATACCACAGTCGTCATAGGAGTTTGAGAAATATCCTCGTTCTCCTCATCTCCCCCCTTTTCCCCTGCCTCTCCTATAATGAATATTTTAATTCTAGGCCATCGGTTTTCAAAATGTAGCCCTCATACCAGCAGCACCTGTGACCTTGTTAGAAATATAAATGCTTCTTTTTGGAAGGGGCAGCCAGTACTGGGGGTTGAACCCTAGGCCTCGCACTTGCATGCTTTGCAACTGCTGGACCACTGAGCTGCACCCCAGCCCATTTTTTTTTTACTTTTTTTGAGATAGGGTCTGCCAAATTATACAGACTGCCTCTAGTTTCAAACTTGCGATCCTCCTGCCTCCGCCTCCCAAGCCGCTGAGATTACAGCTGTGTGTCACTGTGCCCAGCTGGAAATATAAATTACTAAGCCCCACCTTAGAACCATCAGATCAGAAACTCTGGGGGTGGGCTGGGTGATCCATGTCTCAGTTTATCCTCCAGGTGATACTGAGGCACCAGTCCAGGGCATTTGTGGAGCACTTAGATGGAGGTTGTTGTTGTTGTTAGGTGCTGTCGAGTCGGGTATGACTCCTAACAACCCTCACATGGTTTTCAATGGCTGATTGTTTCCAGAAGTGGGTTGTCAGGTCCTTCTCCCATGTATTAAATGCTCACTATCATGTGGTCTAAGGTACGCAGGCTCCCTCTGCAACCATCCAGACATAAGGTTGTGTGGCTTTGACTTACAACCTTTGCCTTGATAGTCCAATGTGTTAGAATACATTGCTAACTAAAACATTTCGACAGTGACAGTTCAAGGATAGTAACTAGGTTGGATTTTAAGAAGAGTTAAAAGTAATCTCAGATATATAAGCATATGGATTTACTAAAAAAAGAAAAGGAAACTGGTTCAGATTATTAAAGTTAAAAAGAAAAGCACAAAATGCTTCCTTGATTTCTAGAAACTAGCTTAACTTTAAATGTTTCTTAAAAATGATAGTTTTGCAGGATAACTCTGGGAAAATATTGTGAAGTAAGGGATAGTTGTAGTTTTTTATTGGAAATTTTTAATGTACACCTTAATGTGATTCAATCTGACATGCTTTTCATTGTGACATTTCCATATATGCATTTTGTTGTACATTATACATATGAGTTCCCCCTTACCCTCTTGTGCACCGCCTCCCCCCATCCCACTCCCCCACCAAAGACTTCTCTTCCATTTGCTTGGCTTTTTATGGTAATATTTTACTATATATCCTTGGGTTCCAGTTCTGTTTAAGATAGAAACTTTTTCTGTAGTGAACTTTCTTTTTACATTGTCAGAACTATTAAATTAATTTTCTAGACCATCTATAACAATACCATTCTTAGCTTTTTTTTTTTTAATTATGTTCTGTCCTCTGCATAGGATTTTTTCCTTCTTATAATTTTGATTCAGCTCCCACATATGAGTGAGAACATGTTGTATTTCTCTTTCTGGGCTTGTGTTTGTTCACTTAAAATAATTTTCTCCAATTCCATTCATTTTGCGGCAAATGGCATTATTTTATTTTTTTTGATTGCTGAGTAGTATTCCATTGTGTATATGTACCATAGTTTTTTTGGGATAGTTGTAGTTTTGATGGAATTTAAATGATAATTAGGAGATACAGTATTCTTATTTTGCTTTGGAATAATAGAATAAACCTATTTTAAATTAATTATTTTGCTTTTTATTATTTGATTTTTTTATTAGTGGTTTTTAAATTAGGTACATCTTTAATGGGTTTCATTATGACATTTCCATACATGCATATCATTGTACCTTGCTCATGTTCACCTCCCATTACCCTGTCAAGACCCCCCACCCAACCACTGATCTCCTTCCTTCCTCCCCACCAGAGGTCCCCCTTCTGCTTATATATTGTGTCTGTGTGTGGGATTTAAACCACGGTCGAATGAGACTTTGCCCTTGCTCATTTTCCCACACAGCATGATGACGTCTAGGTTATTAAACTAAAAGATTGGGAAATACTAGAACCTTTACAACTACAAACAAGATATACCAGATTCTGCCTTTGAGAGAAGAGCCTGATATTCCTCTTCCTTTTCCTATTACCGTTTCTTGTTGCCCCTCCCCCCACTTGAGTCCTGTTTCTCGCCCTGCATAGTCCGTCTTCTACTTTCATAACACATATTAAAATGTTGACTGTATATTGAAATCTAGTGTTCACATATGAGAGCAGATATGTAATGTTTGTCTTTCTGGGTCTGGCTTATTTCACTTAAAATGATAATCTCTAGTTCCATCCATTTTCCTGCAAATGCCATAATTTTGTCTTTCTTTATGATTGAGTAAAACTCCATGGTGAATGTATACCACGATTTCCTTATCCATTCATCTGTTGATGGACACTTAGGTTGATTGCATATCTTGGCTATCAGGTATCTCTATGGTATGTTGACATATTCCTTTGGATATGTACCCAGGAGTGGTAGAACTGGGTTATATGGTGGTCCTATTTTTTAATTTTTTGAGGACACTCCTCACTTATGTCCATAGTGGCTATATAAGGGTTCCTTTCTCCCCACATCCTCACCAGCACTTGTTTGTTTTGTTGATGCTAGCCCTTCTGACTGATATGAAACTTTTTCAAAGATACAAAGAAGGTTAAAGAATTTTACAGGGAGTACCTGCATTCTTTCTTAGTCCAAGATCAAGGCACTGGTAGGCTTGGCATCTGCTGAGGCAGCTCATTATTTCCAAAATGGTGCCTTGTTGCTGTATCCTCTGGAAGGGAAGAACACTATGTCCTTACAAGATGGAAGGGAAAGAAAGGCAAGGAAGTGTTCCCTTCATCCTTAGGCCATTTTCTAAGAATGCTAGGACCATTCACAAGGTAGAGACCTTGTGACTTAGTCACCTCCCTAAGGCCACACCTCGTAATAGTATTACATTGAGGATTAAGTTCCAGTGTGAGTGTTGGAGGGGACATCATCATTCACACCACAGCACATTCTGACATTAACTTTTTACTTTATCACATATCTTTCTGTTTATCCTACTATCCTTTGGATGGCATCCTTTTAATACTCAATCTGGATTTTCTAGTAGAGTGTAAGTATTCAGTGTGTTAGCTTAGCTTGGGTTGAATGGTTATATTTTATGCAAATAACTTGTATACTCCATAAGCTATGGCTGAAAAGATTTCTGACTATTAATTTGGTTTTGTTTTTTTTCTCTGTGTTGCTGAGACTCTATGTGCATTCTGAGAGATTGAAAGGTGCTGCCTAAGACTTTAGTTCAGTTGGTAGAGTGCTGCTCTATCCTCTCAGGCCGTGTGTTTGATCCCCAGCACTGCAAAAATGGAAGAAGGATGTGGCAGCCCACTGCTGAAGTAATGGCACAATGTCAGGGGGGTTTTGTTTTGTTTATGTAGAGTTGCTATGAGTTGGATCCAACTTGACGGCACTGAACAGCAACAGCCTGAGTTCAAATAGGGACTGTTTGCAGGAGGAGGAAGGAGAAGAGGCAAATGAATTCAGTGGAATCTGCCTACGCTGAATTTGGGGTGTGCTTATTCTCACTGCCCATGCTGGACCTGTCTGCTGGAGCTCTGGTGCCAGCTGAGGGCCTGCAGTTCAGAGAGGTAATGTTTCTTTGGAGGAAATGGAAGGATGTAAACTTGGCAAACTTCCTTGTTTTCTTTCTCTTGGAGCCATTGCTTGCTTTTCTGGTTGTACCATGTTATAAAGTAGCACCTGGCCCAGAAGGATCTCTTTGGGACTAGTGTGAGCCTTGGTGCCTCCCTCTATTGAGAAAGGAAGCCCTGGTGGTACCAAAGGAAAAGCCCCTGAAAGGTCAGTGGAAGAGTTATTGAGCTACTTATGTTGGAAGCAGATTTTTCCACTGTGTGTGCCTGTTCACTGCTCTGATTGGAATGTTCTTCCAGTTTGGCAGATTTAATTGCTTCATTGTGAAGACTGGACCAGGCTGCAGCATTTCCAATGAATTTCTCAGACATATTTCTGTGACTGAATTTCTTAATTTAGGCTTTTCATGATCATTTGGGATAAAGATAGACATGTTTGATCACTCTTGGTTGGTGGGAACTGGAGGTACTTTTGATTGGAGCCATATTTAATCTCCTATATATTGAATGACTGTTCTCAAACTTACCAGGTGGACCTTTGTACCTTTTTCCAGAATAAGTAAAAGCACTATTTTGGGGTAAAGTACTTCAAGACTCTTAATCAGAGTTTTAAAATTTGCATACATGATTTCCCCCTTAAGCTTATTTTACCCTTTCTTCTGGAACTAGCTGAGTGAATATATTCTCTGGGGTGTGGGGGATGTTGGTAAGAAAGGACTCCTTCCTTTCTCTAGAGTTCATGTCAGTCAACATTTCTAAATGACGTAGAAGCAGTGATGATGGACATAAACAAATGCATCTTGGCTGATTGGAATCGAAGGCATGAATGGTACTAAATTAGTGATTGTCAGATGTAGTGGCACATGGAAATCAGACTTTAAAAAGACTGAGGCCAGTTTTGGAAGATTGCAGAATATAAGCACAGTATACAAAAGTCAATATTATTTCTATATACTAGCGAGGAATAACATGATAAATTAAGAAAACAATTCCAATTATAATAGGATCAAAAGTAATAAAATACTTAGGAATAGATTTAACAAAAAAGTGCAAAACTTATACTTTGAAAGCGACAAAACATTACGAAATTTAAAAAAGACTAAATAAATGGAAAGATATTCCAGGTTTATAGTTTGAAAATTTTAATATTGTTAAGATGGCAATACATTCCAAGTATACCCCAGATTCAACATACTCCTTATACAAATCCCTACTATCTTTGCAGTAATTGACAAGCTGATCCTAAGATTCATATGAAAAAAATAGTTTTTCTGAGACAAAGTCTTACTTTTGTACACCAGGCTGGCCTTGAACTCACTGTGTATCCCAGTCTGGCCTTGAAATCACAGTCTCCTGCCTCCGTCTCCCCATTGTAGGGATTACAGGCATGTGCCACCCTGCCTGGCTTCATATGGAAATTTGAGGGACCTAGAATAGTCAAAAGAATCTTGAAAAAGAAGAACAAATTCGGAGAACTCACTTCCTGATTTCAAATTTACTACAAAGCTACAGTATTCAAAATAGTGTGACACTGTCATGAGGATAGGAGACAGATCAATGGAATAGGATTGAGAGTCTAGAAATAAATCCTCATAATTATTGTCAGTTGATTTTTAACAAGGGTACCAAAATAATCCAAGGAAGAAAGAAGGGTTTTTCAACAAGTGGTTCTGGGACAACATTTGCAAAAGAATGAAGTTAGACCATTTCTTCACACAATAAACAGACAAACTAAAAAATGGATCATTGGCCTAAATGTAAGAGCTAAAACTATAAAACTCTTAGAAGAAAATACAAGAAAATTGAAAAATTTTCCTAACTTTGGATTAGGCCATGCATTCGTAGATCTGACAACAAAGCATGAGCAGCAATAACAAAAAAATAGATAAATTTGACTCCATCAAATTTTGGAAACTTTATTCTTCTATGGACATTATCAAGAAATTTAAAAGGTAGCTCACAGAATGGGAGAAAATATTTGCAAATCATATCTCAGGAGGGACATATGTAGAATACATAAATAACTCTAATTCAATAAAATAACTGTTGTTGTTGTTAGGTGTCAATGAGTCATGGCTGACTCATAGTGACCCTTACAGGGTTTTCAATGGCTGATGTTTCAGGGTTACCTTGGGGAGTGGACTGCCACGTCCTTCTTCTGTTTTTGTGGAGCTGGGAATAGAACTCGGGACCTCAGAGACTGTAGAGTAGCGCTGTACCAACTGAGCTAAATCCCAGCCCAATAAAATAAAAACAGATAATCCAGTTTAACTGGACAAAGAAATAGATGATTTAACATAATATACGGTTTGGCACCTAACAACAACAACAAACAGTTTACCAAAGCATATGAAGAGAGGCTCAAAATTATTAGGCATTATGGAAATGCAAGTCAAAATCAGGAGATACCACTTCACATGCATTAGGATAGTTTTAACAAAAAACTCAGAAAATAACAAAGTTTTGATGAGGATTTGAAGAAAGTAGAAGCCTCAGACACTGATGGTGAGAATGCAAAATGGTGCAGCTGCTTTCGAAAATAGAATGGCTGGTCCTCTACGGCAAATGAAAAATTACCACATACCACACACACTCCAAGCAGTATACTCAAGGCGGGTGAAAACATGTCCACACAGAAACTTGCTCATAACAGCTCCAAACTGGAAACAATTTAACTACTACTATATTGGCTCCCATTTTCTCTTTCCTCCCAGTGATACCTGTTCTCTTCTTACTTTCCTAGCCTACCTGCATGAGGCTGATCTCCAAGGATCACATCTATTTGAGGACTTCCAGTTCTACATGCCTGTTTATCATTTAAAAACATTTATTACATTCTCCAACTATACCTTATATCTGCAGACCTCTTTCACTTTTCAGAGTACTTTCATGTATTCACTGTAATGGGGAAGTCTCCACTTTCCTGAGGGCAGTTGGGGCAGGTGGTATTGTCCCATTTTATTAAAATATGAGAGAGAGAGAGTGCATTGTAGTTAGAGGGGTTGATGACCTGCCCAGCATGTAGAGGGAATTGTTAGCATCCAGTTACATTCATTTTAAAGCTTTTTTTCCTTAGAAAAAACCCTTGAGAAAGCTATAATCTAGTGATAGAGAATAAGGAACAGTATTGTTGGCTGCTGTTGAGTCGGTATCCAACTCATAGCAACCCTACATACAACAGACAAAACACTATTGTTAGTCCTCTGCCATTCATAGTTTTCAATGGCAGATGATTTTTGGAGGGAGTGGGTTGCCAAGTCCTTCTCCCAAGAGGAACAGTATAGTAAATTTAAAATATAAGTATATTTGTATTGTATACCCCTGTGGTTTGCTCTTGGGTAGGTACACAGGAGCTTTGTCCTAACATTGTGACCCTTTTGCCCTGTCTGCCATCGTAGCGGGGGATATCTTAACGAAGAATGCCATGTCCTCTGACACACTAGCAACTAACACCCTTGAAAAGGGATCTAGGAGAAATTCTTTCTTGAAAAATTCCATGTAATTGTTCTAACAAGATAAAAACAAAGACCATTACAGGAAAAGTTTCTATCTTAAACAGAACTGGAACCCAAGGACATATAGAAAAAAACTACTAAGTAAAAGATAGAGAAGACTTAGATGGGAAACTTAGATGGGAAGGGTGGGGGGGGAAACATAGGGGAGGGTAAGGGGTAACCTATATGAATAATGTTTATCAAAATGCATATATGGAAATGTCACAATGAAAAGCATGTCACAATGCAACACATTAAGATGTACATTAAAAATTTCTAATAAAAAAGAAAAGAAAGAAAAAAAAAATTCCATTGATGTAAGTCCCAGGCTGTCAGAGTTGTAAGAGCCGGCACAGTTCAACAAGTGTTTGGTGATAAAGTCCTTGGTTAGATACTATCTGAATTGTTGATGGGTGTGAAGTGAGTTAGAAAACCTATCCTTGTTGTCCTACCTGACCCTATTCCCTTAAAAATACTTCTGAGTTCTACCAAACTCATTAAGTAAAATGTTGACCATTCAAAAGAGTAAGTTGTTTCTTTCTTTTTTGGGATCCTCTGGCTCTTTCAAATGTTTTATTTGAAACATTTCCCTTAGAGTTTGTTAGCTGAAAGGAAAATTGCCTATTGAGATTTCTGTGTAATGCCATTGTTTAATGGAATGTAATTTTGTAAAAATGTGAGTAAATGATTGTAATTTTCCTTTTCTGAGTTTATCATTCTTTAGATATCAGGGTTTCTTTCTCCAGAACTGTTAACCATTTACGTATGTTTAGTTTTTACAACAAGCGTGGGGGTCCAAGTAAATGTTTTCAATTCTTTGATGCTTCATTAGACAGAGATACTAAAGAAGAGAGGGAGGGTTTGATATTTAACTTTCAGTGAAAGTTAATGGAAGTCATATAATGGACATAAGGTACTTAAAAATTCACTGAGAAGAAATAACTGGGACTAATTGTTCTCCCACTTTGCTTTTGAGTAGAAATGCCTGTCCACCTTGATGGCATGCCAAGTGCCTATCCTCTGAGATTACTTAACAATGTGCATTATAAATCTCTATCTTGAACGAGTGTTTCTTAGAATAAAAAACAGAGGGATGTGCCCTTAAATTCCGTAGTCAGTATACAGAACTCCAACTTCTCTCCTGCAACCATAGTTAAAACAATATTATTTGCAGACCAGAGAGTGCTTGTGGAAGCCTCAAAACTCAGAGTGATGTGTCACGGTTTCCAGAATACCTAGGAACTTCACATTAGCAAATGGATCATCCATTATAAGCTTGTGAGGAGGCTTAACATTTCAACTGTATAAATTTGCAGTGTATATTTAGCTGAATTTTTTTTTCCCTACAGAGATTCATATAGTGTTTCTAGTTCCTATTTAACACTAGGCTTTTTCTGTAGATCCAAATAATTGTGAGGAGAAACTAGCCTACGGGCTCCTGGAGCTTTCTGTTACACATATCTTAATGCATATGGGTTTAGTCTATGCCACTTCTCCACCCTGAGGGGTTTAAACGGTCTTCTGCAGGAATAGAGAACTCTATCTCAGAAGGCCAAAGTGACAGTTCTCCACAGTGTTTCTTTGATATAAAGTCCACGTTCAAGTGAAGAGAGTAAAAATATAACACAGTGTTGTGCAATTTGTAGATAAAATTGTGTGTGTGTGTGTGTGTGTGTGTGTGTGTGTGTGTGTGTATACACGTGTGCCCATGTGTGTTTAAAACCCTGTGAGGTAACCATCCCTGGTATTACTGTCTTCATTTTAAAAATTAAGGGAAGCCTGTCTGGGTCCTACCTAGAGTCATTCTCCCGTTGTCACCTGGCAGAGCTGAGCAGGGTCTAGACCCCTGATCTGAAGTTCATGGCGAGAGTTCCCTTTGTTTTCCTTGGGTACCTTCCCCTGGAGCTTAGAGACCGTATCTTTTTACAGTCTGTTTGCCTCATTTCTTGAAGTGGCAGCTGGAGGGGAGGACGAGAAGAAATGAAGGCAGTAACACAAATCCCCCCAGGCAGATAGAGGCAGGAGAATGGGACAGGCCTTCACATGGCTTACTTGTCGTTTGGGAAGACACCCGCCTTGTGTGAACCATTGTGCCGGTCCACTGGGGTTTTGCCAGCCTTCCAAGTTCTTCCCAGTTTGCCTTGCTGCTGTTGTCTTCTATAGACCACACTGCTCCTGGTACTGGAGACCATGTTTAACATAGGAAATCTTAAAGCAACTTGTTTACCTTTAATTAATTAATTTACTTATTTTTTATGGTAGGGCTGGGATTTAGCTCAGTGGGTAGAGCACTGTACTGCAGTCTCTGAGGACCTGAGTTCAATTCCCAGCACCGCAAAAATGGGAGGAGGGCCTGGCAATCCACTCCCAATGCAATCCCAAAACAGCCACTGAAAACCTATGAGGGTCGCTGAGTTGGATACCGACTCGACGGCACCTAACAACAACAACAACAATTTTTTATGGTATTGGGGGCCTCGCATTTACTTTGCAAATGCTTTACCACTGGGCTGCACCCCCCAGCCTACTTTTTATTTTTTATTGGAGTCAAGGTCTTGCTAAATTACACAGGCTGCCTGTGCTCTTGAACCTGTGATCCTCCTGCCTCCCAGAGTTGCTGGGGTTACAGGCTTATGCCTCCGCCACCCTGCCCAGCTTATTGTTTACCTCTCTCTTGAACAAGAAAGTTAAATTCTCATGTCTGTACTGAGGCCAGTCTTAGGGGAAGAATGGCTTAAGAGGACCCCTGCTCCCAGCTGTCCTTTATCCTCCAGTGTATATGAAACCATGAGCATTTCCCCATGTCTTTAAGTACCATTTGAAAATGGTTTTCATGATTTTGTAGCATCCCATTGCATGAACTTAACAAAATTTAAGTGTTCTAGGCTGGGTATTTAAGTTAGTTTTTAGTTTTTAAAAGTTTTTAAATTTTTTTTTCTAGTTTTTACTGTGATTAAAAAAAAATACTGACTCCTTGGAGAAGGGGATTGTTAACTATTGAAGAGATACAAATCTGGTTCTCATTGGTTTATTAATACATGCAGCAGTCATCTCAATTAGATAAATACATTATTTAAAAAGTAATACAATACTGATATTAGTTTTGTTTTCAAATGGGAAAAAACGTTAATGAGTTAAAAAAAAAAAGGTCAGTGAAAGGCATGGATTTCACCATTATGTCATAAACATTCCAAGCACAAGCTTTTATTTAGCAATTCATGTAAGGGTGCATGACAGTATTTTTGCTTTAGTAGGTTGATACATAAATGTATAAATCTGAAAAATCTAAACTCAACTATAAATAACCATCACTTTGTAAGAGTCATTACTTCATTGACTAGCTTCATTGGTGCATAGTACTCCTCAATCCTTTGAACTTGACTTTTGTTTGACATGAAACTAGGAAAGGGCTCATCAATTATGAACAAGCTGGTAGAAGTTGAGGAGCCAAGTTTTAGATTTCTTAGTTTTATTTGCTAGAACTACAGTGGTCTCTCACTGTACAGGGACTTTATTCTGTGACACCCCCCCCCCCATGGATGCCAAAATCGGCAGATCAAGTCACTTGTATAAAATGACATTTTATACACATTCTCCTATATACTTTAAGTCATCTTTAGATGACTTATTATACCTAATACAATGTAAATTCTATGTAAATAGGTGTTATACTGTATTGTTTAGAGAATAACGACAAGAAACAAGTCTGTGCAGTTTGGTACAGACCCAACTGTCATAGGCCTAATGACGTAATACACATTTGCAACAAAAAAATAGTTTGGTGTGTGAATGTTTTCCATCTGAGTTTGGTTGAATCTGCGACAGATGTGAAACTTGCTTATGTAGGAGGCCAACTGAGCTGCCTTGAGTTTCCTGTGGGGATGTGAGGCTGGGCTGGGAGGGAGAGAGGCCTTGGAGGTCCTCATGATATTCTCAGTCCCCTCCTACGTTCTCAGACTCAATTTCTCCACCCACTGTCCAGGTCCAGGCATGACAAGCAATGAGTAAACCAAATCTATGCTTGGTGTCCCCTCTTCTCCTTTAGGCTTTCTTCTTCTTGTTAGTTGCCAGCATGAAACACTCCTCAACATTGTGGCAAGCCCCAAACTATGACAGTGCTTCTCTGCTATTCATAGGGTTTTCAATGGCTGATTGTTAGGGGATTGTTTCTGGGAGTGGGCTGCCAGGTCCTTCTCCTGTTTTCTGCGGAGTGTGCAGAGCAAGCACTCTACCAACTGATCTAAACCCCAGCCCTTTGGGTTTCTTAGTTAAATTCAATTTCTTCTTTCCTGGGTTGACCAGTGCCTTTTTTCTACTCAAACCTTCTCCGCAAGGTTGGGCCTGGTGGCACATGTCAGTAGTCCCAGCACTTGGGAGGCCTGAGGCAGAAGGATCTTGAGTTCAAGGCCAGCCTGAATACACAGTGAGACCCTGTCTCGAAACAAACCAACAAACAAGTCTTCCCAACATGGCATCCTCCAAGGCCTGTGTTTTGGGGACAGTCTCATTCTTCCGATTGTCTTTGCTGTCCCTAATCAGCAGGAAGTCACCTGACTCTTACAAACTGGACATTATCTTCTGCTAGGAAGCACGCTCCTGGATAAGTAGTTAATGTCAAGATCACAGAGTTCCCCTCTACATTTAGGCAAACTTGGAGGGAGTGACCACCTACACAAAAATGGAATTGGGAAATCACATAAGTTAAAAAGTAAATAAGAAGGCATTTGCCATGAATACAAAAGAGTTTCTTCTTTCCACAATCTATGGTGGATGAGTTGTGTGAGCATATGGGAATTTGACTTGAATAAACTCTTAGGATGAAATCATACATAATTAATTACCTGTCTCTGCATTCGTTCCAAAGTGATGGCTCTTAGTATTCACACTGGTGATAACTTACGTTTCCTGAGTCCAAGAACCCCAGGACAGCCAATTAAGGAAGAGGCAGTGGTGGTGGTTATATAACCTTTGTGCTACTGTAATGTGGTAGGTAATTGTCTGCCTTTTTTCTTCTTATAGTGCCTGAAACAGTATATGCAGCTGGCGATCCGAGAAGGCTGTGGGTCTCCCATCACGTGCCCTGACATGGTGTGCCTAAACCACGGGACCCTGCAGGAAGCTGAGGTACGCCTGTACGCATGACCTTCTCTTCTTTTCTGTTGATATTATTTATTAGGACCTTGACTTTTTAAGTACCTCTGTGCTAGGGAGTAAAAAACCCAGAGGTTTGTAGAGGAAGACTTTATTGCTACATACCGCTGGATTCTTCATACAAACTGGTAGAGGTCTCATTTATCCCAGCTCTGTTTATATATGCCAACCTGCATGTTGAAGAAACTCTAAAATAGGCAAAGGCATTAGAAATCAAATTGACCAAAGGTGAGGCTTGGAGGCTGAATAATGAGTGGTTTTGTGCCCTTGAATACTTTAAATAGGCCACAGATTAGCCACAGTTATAGAGTATATAAACTACTGCAATTCTGCAGAGTTTATATATTCCATAATGGTTTCCTTCTATAGTGATGGCCTGAGTGGAACCATTTCCAGAGAGCAGAGAGAGAGAGGCCTTTCAGTTGAACTGCATGGTTGTTGTTAGATGCCGTCGGTGTCCAACTCATAGTGACCCTATGTATAACAGGTGGAACAGTGTTGTTAGTACTTCTCTGCTATTTATAGGGTTCTCAATGGTGGATTGATTTTTGGGAGTGGGTTGCTGGGTCCTTCTCCCAAGCCTACAGCACCTGGTGTTCCCAGGCGGTCTCCCATCCAAGTACTAACCAGGCCCAACCCTCTTAACTTCCGAGATCTGATGGGATTGGATGCCACAGTGGTACGGCTGCAGGCCTGTGATTCCAAAGAGCAGAGAAAGGCCTTTCAGTCGCCCTCATTAGGCAGCAGAAATGTCTTTCCTTTTGAGTGAGTTCCTCCACTTTCTTAAGACTTTGATTTAACTCCCCTTTTTGTTTGTGCAGTCCCCAATCATGGGCTTAAATCTGCCTTTTATTTGTCAATCCCTGGTCACTTGAAACCAGAATAGAATGAGTTCTTATCTCTTCTCAGGGAGTTTATAAGCCTCCAAACAGGGTTCCTAAGAAACAGAAGACTTAAATTATCTACTCAGTAAACACAGGACACCTGCTTTGCACTAGGCATTCTTCCAATTGCTTTCTTGGCCTCTGTACTCTCTAATCCTCCTGACAGGCCTCATGGGATTGGATGTTATTTTCAGATATGAAATTGAGGCCCAGAGGATTTGAGTAATATACCCCAAAGTGCATATCTAGGAAGCGGAAGAGCTAGAATTCTCATCCAGCTCCTTCTGACCACGGTCATCACATGGCTTTAAGAGCAGAACTAGGTAGATAGAAGTGTGCAATGAAGGACTCAAGAATGAGAGGCTCAAGTGTGTGTGTGTGTGTGTGTGTGTGTGTGTGTGATACAAATGTATGTATTCATGTGTTGATCTATATGTGCATGTGTATTTGCACGTGCTTATGAACGTATGTGCTCTTATGAACGTATGTGCTCTTACATATATGTCTTTGTAAGCAAAGTGGTCAGAAGAATAACATGATTTCTAATCTAACACAGAGGTTATCTTGTGTTTAGTTTATGGAACATTAGCTGAATGGTACAAGTGAGCTAGAAGTATTTTTTTTGTTGTTGTTGTTCTTAGGTACTGTCAAGTCGGGTTCCATTCATAGCGACCCTGTGTACAACAGAATGAAACACTCCCTGAAACTGTGCCATGCCTGGCACTCTTGTCAGTGCTTCTCTGCTATTCATAGGGTTTTCAATGGCTGATTGTTTTTTGGGAGTGTGTTGCCGGGTCCTTCTCTCAAGCCTACAGCACCTGGTGTTACCAGGTGGTCTCCTATCCAAGGATTAACCAGGCCCAACCCTGGTTAGCTTCCGGGATCTGACGTGATAGGACGTGACAGGGTATGACTGCAGGTGAATTTAACTTTAGATTAATTAAAATGAAATAAAGTTAAAAACTCAATTCTTCAATTGTGCTATTCAGTGATTATTTGTAAGTGTTCATTATCCTTTGTGGTTAATGACTACCTGATTAGAAAGCTCAGAACAGAGCATTTCTATCATTGCAGAAAGTTCAGTTGTGTAGGGTTGTCCTGGACTTTTCAGTAAATGGCAACCATTAGCCACTGATACTTTGGATAGTGAATGTCAGTGGTGATGTGTCCAGACACGGGACGAAGACAGGCCATCGTTCCCACACTTCTCTTGAGCCCAGCCTAGCTCCTCTGATTTTCTTTGTATAGACATTTTTCTCTTCATATTCCCCCTCCCCTTTTTTTCTCCTTTTTTCTTCATATCCCTTTTCCACTCACTATTTCCTGCTTCTACTTCTATTTATTCAGTTTTCCTCTAAAAACAATTTTACTTTAGGCTATATTAAAACCAAACACACTCATAATGGCTTTCAGAAATTACAAGAGCATATTTGAAAAAGCAGAAGAAAACCATATTTCAAGCTAAGCTAATTTAAAATTTCCAGACTCCTTTTCTCGTTAGATGAGCCATAAGGCACCCCGAGCACCGGTGAGCCGCTTCTGTCCTCCCTGCTCTTGCTCACAGCCTGTCCAAAGATGGGCTTCAGTGGGCAGCAGCCAAGTGTTTGTGACCGACCTGCTACCATGTTTGGTTTTTTGGCTTTTTTTTTTTTTATTTCCAGAGTGGTAAAACGGTGGTTGGGATGGGGATTGCTTTCATTTTGAGCTGAGGACTGAACAGAAGATGATATTGGTGATCAGTTTATATGGCAGTCCTTTGAAAGTAAATGCTGCACATGTGAAAAACCCGCACACAGGTGAACTAGAGCTGTCCCACCTTCCTTTCTCACTTGCCTCACATCAAGATTTCGTCAGCGATAGTTATTATAACAGGTCGCTCCTATCCATGTATTTTCCCCCAGTGTTGGAGCGTTGAACCCAGAGCCTCGTGCATGCGAGGCAAGTACTTTACCACTGACCTGCACCCCCAGCTCCTTTCTTCTTCTTTTTTTTTTTTCTGAGACAGGGTCTCACTAAGCCACACAGGCTGCCTCTGGTCCCAAACCTGTCATCCTCCTGTCTCAGGGTCCTGACTGGCTGCAATTGGAGGTGTGTGCCACTGTGCCTGGCTGATATTTTTGAGTGTGTCACCGTGGGGCTCATTCATATTTCTTGTGTCAGTCCAGCTCACACAGCTGACTTTCTCGACTCCTCCAAATTGGCTCAGCCACAGCCCTGCATCTTTGCTAGAGAAGCATTTGATGCCCAATTCATCCCCTGTTTGCTTGTACAATAAACAATAGAACATGGCCGCTTCCCTTTTAATGTCACAGAAGCTGGTGAGAGACAGTGACTTGGGGAGCAGTCTTGGCTGGAGGTGACCCCACTGGGAGCCAGGGGAAAGTTCACTGCATCATCTGCTATTTTCAGCTGTTGCTCTGCAAGGCTTCTCCAGTGTCCTCCATCCAGGAACCTTGTCCAACATGGAATTACGAAGGCAGGACGCAGATTGTTAGTTCCAATAGTGTTACTTTGAGAAAAGGCACACCAGCATCTAATCTAAGCACTTCCCTACAGTGTTTTGGAAGTAGCACATCCTGACTTGCTAGAGAGCCTGAACCAGTTGTCTGGGCGGTGTGTGTGACATTAGAGTGGCAAGCGCAAAACCCATTTGAACAGCACCTGCCCAAGAATCCAAACCTCTTCCCAATGCCAGCTGGCAGGGGAGGGCAGGGACGAGCTTCTCACCCCCCAGTCCTTCCAAGTCCTAGGCCCTTGAAACAGCTAGGCTGCCTTTTACTACTAGTACCACAGCAGGGGTGGATACAGCCACCCTAGCCAAGAACAAGGGACAGGAGGCAGAATTCCTGTCAGAAGAAATTTAGAGGGCAGTGCTCTGAGGCCTAGAGGGAGAGGGAAAAGGAGAGGGTTAAGGAATTCTAGGCTACATTTGGAAAACAGTTTTTACTTAGATTGCACATTTCTTTAGAATGGCTGTTGTAGAGTCTGCTAGAGTTACAGGATCCAAGTGTTCTTCCCACATTATCCCTTAGCACTGACCACCCCTACCTTTCCTTTTAATATTCTTCCTTCCCATTGTCATGGTGGTAAGCTGGAGCAGAAGAAAGGGGAGGATGTCCAGGCAAGGGAGAATATTCCTTTTACTGTGGTGTTAGTCTGCAGCCGTAGCACCCTGGCATCTGATCTCGCCTGATCTCAAAGCTAAGCGGGGTCGGCCTGGTTGCCTAGGAGAGCCCCTGGGAACACCAGGTGCTACAGGCTAGGGAGAATGACCTGGCAGCCAGCTCCTGAAACAATCTGCCATTGAAAACCCTGTGAATAGCAGAGAAGCACTGACAGTAGTGCTGGGCATGGCAGCGTCGGGGAGTGTTTTGTTCTGTTGTTCATAGGGTTGCTATGAGTTGGACCTGACTCAACAGCACCTAATAGCAACCATGGTGGTAAGGACCGGAGTGGGAAGGGATTGCGCATGTCTCTGATAACTTCTGGCTGTGATATATGTTGGATAGAGAAAAGTTAAACTCTGGAGATAGCAGGGAACAAAGGAGTCTGACAAACAAGAGCCTGTGTGGCCTATGTTCTCCATTCTAATCAGCACCCTTTCAGTAGTATTGCTGTTGTTGTTAGGTGCCGTGAAGTCGGGGTCCCACTCATAGTGACCCTGCGTACAATAGGTGAAACACAATTGTCAGTGCTTCTCTGCTATTCCTAGGGTTTTCAATGGCTGATTGTTTTTTGGGAGTGGGTTGCCAGGTCCTTCTCCTCAGCCTACAGCAGCTGGTATTCCCAGGTGGTCTCCCATCCAAGTACTAACCAGGCCCGGCTCTGCTTAGCTTCCGATATCTGACAGGGTCAGATGCCACAGTGCTACGGCTGCAGCTTTCAGTAGTTTTAGAGGGCTACAAAATCAAATGTGGATTAGAATCTCATGCTGATAGTATTTGGGTCCCTTTAAAACTGTTGAAAGGGTGTGGACTAGATTCGAAAATATATGGTGTGTATATACCACTGAGGCTGGGATTTAGCTCAGTTGGTAGAGCGCTGCACTGCAGTCTCTGAGGTCCCAAGTTCAATTCCCAGCACCGCAAAAGTGGGAGACGGGCCTGGCAATCCACTCCCAAGGCAATCCCAAAACAGCCACTAAAAACCCTGTGAGGGTCGCTATGAGTCAGACACCGACTTGATGGCACCTAACAACAACAACAACATATACCAGTGAGGTGCACTCCCAGCCCCCTTTTCACTTTTATTTTTCATTTCAAGATGGGGTCTTGCCAAGTTGCCCAGACTGGCTCCTGCTTCATCTTGCAGTCCTCTCGCCGCATCCTCCCAAGCCACTGGGGTGGCAAGCATGCACTACAGCACCTGGCTAGAGGTTAATAGTTACTTCCGAGGTTCCCAGCTGAGTTTGGTGTTAGGATATATTTAAAACTTCATTTTGAGATGTAGTTAAAACTGCATGGAAGTGGAAATGAGACGTGTAAGATGATTCTATATAAGAAAACTTAGCAGCAGTGGATTGAGGGTGTGACATGGGTGAACGTGAATGTGTCCCTTTTACCTATGGATGACTGGCGGGAAGGGAGTAGGGATGATATGAAAAGGTGACCTTGGTTGCATAATGCACCCAGACTTCTGCAGAACCCCTGAACAAGCCTCTGCTGTGAACTGCCCCCTGCCTCTCAGGCAGTGAAGCCCTCCGTTTCTTCCAGCGAGGACATGCTATCTAGGATTTAGGTAGAGAGACTTGAGTGTGTTCGTTTTACTCACTTGAATGGGTGAATGTGCCATTTTTCCTTCTCTGTTAAATGGAACAATTTTTGCTTTCTGGGTTGAGATAGAAGACATTCTTAGTTTCTGTGGTAGTATGGTTAGATATTAATCCATAAGGCAGGTGCTGTTTCTCCTGCCTTTATTTTTACAAGTCATAGCCACTTAGAAATTGCTGAAAACCTTGACAGGTCGTCCTGAGCTACTAGTGGTCAGTTACATATGCAGCAGATGTTCTGTTCTGTTGTAGTCTACATTCAATCTGCTTCTTTAATTTTTTATTTTTATTTTTTGCCAGTACCTGTGGGGTTGAACCCACAGCCTCATGCATGCTTTGCAAGTGCTCTACCATTTAGCTGCACCCCACCCCATTTTTCACTTTTTGTTTTGAGACAGGGTCTCACTATGTTATGCACGCTGCCTCTGGCCTCAAACTTGCGATCCTCCCACCTCAGCCTCCTAAACTGCTGAGATTCCAGGCATGAACCACCAAGCCCTGCCCCAGGCTCATTTTTATCAGAAAACAACATCAGTAATGATGAGACCTGTTGTGCTCGTGTACCTCCTCATGTCCCGGAGATCACATTTGATACTCTTCCTAAACATGTACAATCCCAATCGAATCATGAGAAAGAAAGCATTTGACACATCCAAACTGAAGAACATTGTATAAATAACTGGCCTGGACTCTTCAGACATGTCAAAGTCATGAAAGGAAATGATAAACTGAGGAACTGTCAAGGAAGACCAAGGAGATACTGCAACTAGATGCAAGGCAGTAGCCTGTATTGGGTACTAGTTAAAAAAAAAAAAAAAAAAAAAAAGACCTTACTGAGACAATTTTTGAATTTTGAATAAGGCCTGCTGGTCATTTAATTATATTAAATCAATATCAATGTCATTATTTCAGTAATTAGCTCTGGTTATATGAGGTGTGGGGGCTGGGGTTAAGGTTAGTTGGTGAGTGCTGAGCCACACCCTGTGGACTCGGGCTCGATCCCCAGCACCATAAAAATGGGAGAAGGATGTGGCAGTCCACTCCTGAAGCAGTGCTGAGACAATTAGCCATTCAAAACCCTATGAGGGTTGCTATGAGTTGGACCGACCTGGATTGCACCTAACAACAACAACATATAAGATGTTATCTTTAGGGAAAGTTAGGGGATTGGCATTTAGAAACTCTATATAAGTTTTGCAACTTTTTGTAAATATAAAATTACTTCAAAATAAAATGTTAAAAAAGAAAACACTAGTGTGATTTGGCCTGCAGCCATACCACTATGATGTCCGATCTCATCAGATATTGGAAGCTAAGCAGGGACTGGCCTGGTTAGTCCTTGGACAGGAGACCGCCTGGGAATACCAGGTGTTATAGGCTTGGGAGAAGGCCCAGGTAACCCACTCCTAACAAACAATCAGCCATTGAAAACTCTATGAATAGCAGAGAATCACTAACAATACTGTTTGCCTGTTGTATGTAGAGTCCTTATGAGTTGGACACCGTCTTGACGGTACCTAACAACAACAATAACAACAATAGCAACAAGTGTGATTTGGGATGATTTGAAACTTCTTTGTGAGCAAGAAGATAATACATGTATATCACAAGACATCTCTTTCTGATCTCATTTATTATTCAGGATTATCTGTCTAGTGGTCTGACAATTTCAGAGCATTTGTGAATATCCTCAAAAAAAACTGGGTGTAGCCCTTTTACCTGCAGCCTGATTGAGACTTCCAATAACTGTCCCAACAGAAGTATTTCAGTTTTATACTTGTAGAAATATAAACCTTCCGCACTAATGACTTAGCCACCAGTGGTAATGGAACCAGGAATTTGATACTTCGCATCACGTGTTGTTCCTTTTTTTTTTTTTTTTTTTTTGGTACTGGGAGTTGAACCCAGGGCCTCGCACTTGCATGGTCTGCACCTGCTGGACCACTGAGCTGTACCCTCAGCCCATTTTTCTACTTTTTTGAGACAGGGTCTTGCTAAGTTACGCAGACTGCTTCTGGTCTCAAACTTGCAATCCTCTTGTCTCCACCTCCTGAGCCACTAGGATTACAGACGTGCGCCACCACACCCGGCTCGTGTGTTGTTACTTTTTTAACCTGGCTCAACTTCCTCACTTCTAAAACCAAAAATGTGACAGAAACACCTCAGAAAGTTGGTCCCAATCTGCAAAATCCAACAGGTGACAAAATGAAGGAATAGATCCTTTCTGGGTTTTTTTTGGGGGGGGTACTGGGGGTTGAACCCAGGGCCTTGCGCTTGCATGCTTTGCAAGTGCTGGACCACTGAGCTGCACCCCCAGCCCATTTTTTTTTTTTACTTTTTGAGACAGGGTCTCACTAAGTTACACAGACTGCCTGTGGTCTCAAACTTGCAATCCTCCTGTCTCTGCCTCCCCACCCGCTGGGATTACAGGCATGTGCCACTGCACCCCGCTATCCTTTATGATTTTTGTCTGTTTATTGTCTTGTGAGTAACTTTGGTTCCTTGAGCACATCCTGTGTATTCCCTGCTGTATAACCCAGGCATCCAGTCCAGTGGTTCACCCATGGTAGAATGGCCACAAGCATATGGAAAAGGACACGGTGTGCTCTGGGCACCATCTTTATTCCAAAAGGATTGAATCGAACGAACAGTAATGGAGGTCGCTTTTTGCGATTACAAATTTCAGTGGGAAAACTGATTTACTGTATTAAGGCCTAATTCCATATAAACCTTTGATTTGTGAAATAATAAATAGCAGATTCAAACTAGAGTAAGAGACAAAAAATTAGAGATCTGTGACTTCCCTGTTGGCAATAATGTATACTCTGATGAAATTTATCTTTCTAAGTTAGAATTAAACACTCATCTCTATTGTTGGTGACTATTGCATTAATTTCTGTCATTTTTCTCATTAGCATTTCATCTGGGTCTGAAACATCTTATCTCCTATCTTCCTTCTCTTCCATAAACTGTATGTGATTTAGCTGTTTTAGAAATTGCTCATGATTAGAAAAGTCCGAAATTTTAAGGGTGTTACTTTGATAAATTTAAAAAAGGCCTGCATCAGTCCCCAAATCATTTCAGATGAGGATGAATGGGATACAGGACTGTTCCGGACAATCAGTGACCTCAAAAAATTTTGGGGGGAGGGGCTAAGGACAGGTTCATGGCTGTTTGCAGTGGTGCATATCTGTAATCCCAAATACTTGGAAAGCTGAGGCAGGAAGATCTAAGGTTCAAGGTGAGCCTAGGTTACCTAGCAAGTTTCAGGCCAGCTTGGGCAACTTAGTGAGACCTTGTCTCAAAATAAAAATAAAAAAGGCCTGGGAATGGAGAGCACTTGCCTCACCTATGCAAGGCTCCAGCATCAATCCCCAAAACCATAAATAAACAAATAAATAAAAAATAAGTTCCCTGGAATATCACTGTGGTATCTTTGCCCAGATGATAATCATCCCCCAGTCAACTTGGCTCAGAAGTTGAAATAGCATTAGGTTGTTCGTTCTCCATACGCAAAGATCGGTGGCAAAGCCAGGAAACAAACTGATTCCTCAGTGCCTCTTATCGCTGCTTCATTTTCCTGAATCTTCTGTCTCCAACTCTGAATTTTATTTGAGATACCTTTGTCTTTCAGGAAAGAATTGTGGATGGAATTATGAGAAATAAAGCTGGCTTTCACGATCATAAAAGTCTAATCTTTTACAACAACAAATAGCAAAATATACATTTCATGAGACTGACCCTTTTTTCTTTTAACAAGGTTGTCTAAGGAGTATTTATTTAAGGTACCAGATAAAAATACATTTTATTCCTAATTGGCAAAACTAAGGTTGAAGAAAAATATTTTTATAATTGAATTTTTCTTTACCATACCTTACTTGGAATGGAAACAGCTGAACTTGCTTATTTTATCATCTTTCATACATTTTAGCTAACTTAGTTTGATTCATTTGTAAAATAAACAAATTGAGATTATTTTCATGATGAGGATAATTAGATTTTGAATGTATTTTAAAATGTATTATATTTGTTAAATGCAATTTTAGTTTAGAGTTTTAGTTGTCAAGGATAAGATTGTGTCCTGTGTTAGTTTGCTGAATTTCTGGAAGGCTAATATCAAATCCTTTTATTTTCTCAGTTGTAAATCTCTTAAGCAACATCAGTATACTTATATCTTGACGTCAATGGAATTAACATATTTAGAATGCCAGTTTAAGAGCAGTTGGCTTTTCCAGTATCTTCCTTTGAAATATAATTTTTAAATGATTAACCTGTAATGTTACTGGGTTAGGTATGAATCACTGTTGTTTACAAGCAAACCTTTGGTTCCTTTTGCTGTCTGAAATGGAAATGGGAGTCTAGCCACAAAAAATCTCTTAGGCATTTCTTCTCTGTGAGAGTCGAGACATCAATATGTCAGTAGAAAATTTTATGTTGTTCAGAAGATACTGTTTGTTAGATGACAAATGAAGTCTTTATAATTCTTGAGGCAGTATCTATTGACCTTAGTTTTTAAGATTCCAAAGCCAGGACTGTAGCCTTTTTAAATTTCCTGAAATGAATGTAGAGAGGAAAGGAGTATCTTTTTTTTTTTTTTTTTTTTTTTTTCTGGTACTGGGGGTTGAACGCAGGGCCTTGCAGCCCCAGCCCATTTTTTCAGGTTTTTTTATTTTCTGAGACAGGGTCTCACTAAGTTACACAGACTGCCTCTGGTCTTGAACTTGCGATCCTCCTGCCTCTGCCTCCCCAGCCGCTGGGATTACAGGCATGCGCCACCGCACCCAGCTAGGAGTATCTTTCATATATGTACACAAATAATGGGGGAAGTCCAAAGAATAAAATTTGGTTGCCTGATCTTAGCTGTTGGTCAGAGAATGGAAAGCAATCAGTGAGTTTCATAATGGTTGCCTTGAGCACAGCGATTCCCAGCCATGATAGAGCAAGAGGTGTGATTTGAGAACAGCTTCATGTGTCCCTGCATGAACACTGTAGAGAAAAGGAAGTTTGCAAACAACTAGAGAAGAGAGGATCTAGTAAGCAAAGCCAGAAAGAGAAATCATAAAAGGCTGGTAACTCGGGGCCGTACGCTGACTGGCATCTCAATTTCTTCAATGTCTCTGGTTTCAGATTGCCTGCTTGGTACCTGTGGACCAGTTTCAGCTTTATCAGCGGTTAAAATTTGAACGAGGTATGCATCCTTCTTTCTCATCCTGGTGGTTAATGTGGTTTTTCACGTGTCTTCTTTACACTGACCCGCATAGAGGATTAGGACAGCTGTGGGCTGTCAACAAAGCTGCAAGGGGACTCTGAAAGGGGAAACTGATTGCAACATAGCGTTTCAGTTCTCTCAGCCACAGCCAGGAGGAAACCCCAAAACAAACAAAAAATGCAGTCTAGCAGGAAATAGGATTTTCCTTATGTTTGGTTGTTTTATATTTTTAATGTGGCTTATGTGTGTGAAAGATGTCACAATAGTTAAAAGGATTCATAATATTGGTATTACAAAGGAAAGTAACTCTCAAAATGGACTTTATCACTAATTTTCCCACTCTCAAAGAGCACTTCAAAACATTAACCAGGTCAAACATTTTTATTGCTTCTTGTAACAATTTACTATTTGTTCTTTGGAGATTTATTTCTGTAATCATGGTGATGGTAATGATGGCTAAAAGTCTGGATATGTATCATTCTAATGAGATTTACGCCTGCAATCGTAGCCCTGTGACATCTTATCCCATCAGATCTCGGAAGCTAAGCAGGGTGAGGCCTGGTTAGTCCTTGGATGGGAGACCTCCTGGGAACACCAGGTGCTGTAAGCTTGGGAGAAGGACCTGGCAGCCCACTCCCAAAAAAACAACCCACCATTGAAAACCCTATGACTTGATGGCACCTAACAACAACAACAACAACAACAACAACAGCAACAACATGATGATATGCTTTAGAAAATATCCTCTTTTTGAAATAGATGTCATGACAGTCTTTTTGTCAATGGGAATAGAACACTTTTAGGTAATTGGCCACATCTATCTTCATGCCCAAGTGGGAATAGCCTTGCCCTGGGTGAAGGTCATGTGGAAAAGAATGGGACACTATTCATACTCCTGTTCGGAAATCACTTTGTGACTGGGACTTTTTGAATTTCCTCTAGGGTTCTATCCTGCTTGTGATTGGCTTATATCTTCATAAGATGTGACACTGTGTTCTGTCTAGTTATAATCAAATCAGGCAGGCTTTGGAGCTAGGCTATCTTATTTATTAGTTTATTTGCAGAACGGGCAGTATTGAACCAAGGGCCTTGTGCATGCTAGGCAAATGTTCTGTGACTGAGCTGTACCTTTCTGAGACAGGGTCTGAGTTGTGTTGCTTCTGGCCTTGAACTCGTGATCCTCCTTCCTCAGCCTCCGCAGCTGCTGGGATTATAGGCAAGCACCATGGCTCCTGGTAAGGCTGTCTTTCCTAGAGAGTGTTCCACATTTCTACTTTGATTCATTATAAGGTGATCAAATAATTTACACATGGAATTTAGTTTATTTTTTCCCCACTTACAAGTTTGAGGCTGGTGCTGTCCCTCTCTAGACCCCATGCATTGACAGCTGATTTTATTATTCTTGTTTTGTAGATGAATAAACTGAAAATCAAGGAGGTTGAGATTTGCCTAGGATCACATAGACTGTGTCTCAGCTTACCTATGTTGTTGTTGTTAGGTACCGTTGAGCCGGTATCCGACTCATAGCGACACTCATAGGGTTTCCAATGGCTGTTTCAGGATTACCTTGGGAGTGGATTGCCAGTCCCTTCTCCCATTTTTGCGGTGCTGGGAATTGAACTCAGGACCTCAGAGACTGCAGCACAGCGCTCTACCAACTGAGCTAAATCCCAGCCCCAGCTTACCTATGTTGTTATTAGGTGCCATCGAGTTAGTATCCAACTCATAGCTACCCTCATAGGGTTTTCAATGGCTGACTGTTTCAGGATTGCCTAGGGAGTGGATTGCCAGGTCCTTCTCCCATTTTTGCAGTGCCGGGAATTGAACTCGGGACCTCAGAGACTGCAGCACAGCACTCTACCAGCTGAGCTAAATCTCAGCCCCAGCTTACCTATAGAAGATTTTAAATTTGCTATTTTTTATTATATTAAAAATACAAAACATAAAAGTTGCCACATTAGTCATTTTTAAGTGTCTAACTCACTGGGACTAATTACATTCATATCGGTGGCAACTTTCATCACTATCTTCTTCTACACTTGATTTTAGCCAGAAAGCTGAGAAGTGACCCATCTGCTTCTAAAGCCATTTCATCACCCCTAAAAGAAACTCTATAGCTGATAAGCAATAGCTTCCCATTCCTCTTCCTCTCAGCCATGGTAATCTTGATACTCTTTGCCTCTATGAATTTGTTTACTCTACATATTTCAGATAATTAGGTGTAGCCCTGTGGTATCCGATCCCGTCAGATCTTGGAAGCTAAGCAGGGTCGGGCCTGGTTAGTACTTGGATGGGAGACCACCTGGGAATATCAGAAGCTGTGGGCTTGGGAGAAGGACCTGGCAACCCCCCTCCCAAAAATCAATCTGCCATTGAAAACCCTATGAACATCAGAGAAGCACTGACAATAGTGTTTCCCCTGTTGTACAGAGGGTTGCTATGAGTCGGATACCGACTGGACGGCACCTAACAACAACAACAACATGCAATATTTAGTCTTGTGTGTTTGATCTTATTTCACTTAGTAGAATTTAATTTTTTCAAGATTAATCCATGTTGTAACATGTATCAAAACTCTATTCCTTTTTATGGATTAATAATATTCCATTGAATGTTTATACCATGTTTTGTTTATTCATCCATTGGTGGACACCTGAGTTATTTCTACCTTTCAGCTATTGTGATTCATGTTACTGTGAACATTGGTGTACAAGTGTCTGTTCAAGTTCCTGCTTTTGACTCTTTTGAGGATTACACAGGCGCGAAATTCTTGGGCTACATGGTGATTCTATGTTTGTTTTTTGAGAAACTGCCATAAAACCCTACAATTTATATATATGTCTAATTAGACGTTGTGCTATTATAAACTATTGAAGTATGTTAAATTTGGTGACCATTTGATTGAACCCTTCATTTTATAAGAAAGGAAGTTGAAACCCAGAGACCTTTTTATCTTAGATGATTTTGAAAGGTAATTTGTAATTATGTAATTATTCATTGCCATCCATCATAAGTATTATTTTTGGAAAACAGAAATTCTAGGTAAGAATAGGTTTAAGTTAATAGAGTGCAACATAATAGGATTTACTTGATTGAGGCAATATCTCAGTCTATCTCACTTCTACCTCCTTTCTACTAATAGATTTCCTGTCAACCTTGGACTCAAGCCCTGTACCAGCTGGGTGCCGTTGAGATCTATGCCATAAAAATATTTTACATACAGCTGTTTATGAGAGGATCTTAAGATGCATTGAGTACTTAGTAATATTGTTAATGGATTAAGTGATAAACTGATTGGAAGTAAATCTCATTGTCTGGGTGGAGAGTCACAACTATAGAGAGTACTGTTGCTCTGGAAAAAATGTAGAATCATGTTAAAGGGAGTCCTATTTTATATATTTCAAAATTATTTTTAGCATTTTCCAATTCCTACTGCCTACCAAGTTCTTTTGTCAGTCATTAGTTTGTTGTTTCAAGTATACATGTCCTCTGCTTTAGGCGATGTATTTTATTTGCTTCATGGTAAAAAAATATCTTGAATAGGGTCAGGCAAAAATCACTCTGCCTATACAAAGCAGAGAAACACTGTTTTTGACTTGGGCTGTTCTACTCTCTTTCCTCCCATCTGCAGTGTTTCCATGGGCTGCCACTACATGGCTTTCCCTTCCAGTATTAACAATGAGAAGGGAAAGCTCTGTTAGGCCTGTATTAGGGATTCTGCTTTAGTTCCTGCTGGTTCTCAAAGCATGGACCTGATAATGAAATCTAGAATTTTGCTTGTCTCTTATCTGTAGAATGTACTTTTTCAAGATAGTTTTTTTTTTTTTAATTTGAAAATTGAGTTAAGAGTATCCATTCATAAGCACTGTCCATGTGTTTTTGGAACTCTGTTTTACTTCCTATAACGGCAAGTTGCTTCAGTTCCTTGGTAAGTTAATGTCTGTTCTTGGATATTTGTATCATCGCATTGTTGTTGTTAGGTGCCGTCAAGTCAGGTCCGACTCATAGCACCCCTCATAGGGTTTTCAATGGCTAATTATTTCGGGATTGCTTCAGGAGTGGATTGCCACTTCCTTCTCCCATTTCTGCGGTGCTGGGAATGGAACCCAGGTCCTCAGAGAGCACAGAGCATCGCTCTACCAACTGAGCTAAACCCCAGCCCCAAATCATCACATAGTGATGAGGAACTCATAAATGCAACTGTCATATTGTTCTCCATAAAAAAATGAAATAAAACAGGGCTTTGTTTTCCTGCTGTTGTTTATTAATCCCACCATATTCCCTGGTGCATTCACTGTGCTTATTTATGGACTAAGTATCTGTCTGGTGCCAGGTGCAGTTCCAGATGCTTCCTCGGGCTATGGTTCCATCGTTTTGAAAGGCTTTTTGTTCTCTGTCCTTTTCACAAGCCTTCATTTTGGGTCTTTATCATACAGCTCTTCAAGTTCATCCCACTCTTTGATTTGTCCTTGGTGAAATGCTCCCACTCCATCTTCTGCATCTGAGCTTTAGGCTTTTATCTCCTCAGAGCTCCCTCTGTGGTTGTTTTGGGCTTTTTTTCGTGTTTTTTCCCCCCTCTTTTTAAGACTGTGATACTTAACGACATTATTGTCTTCCCATTTTATATTTTCCCACCTCCCATCTCTCGTTAGTCATCTTCCTTTTCATAGTCTCCGATCCCAAGTCCATTCTGACTGTGCGTGTGTATTTTCGATCCCACATTTCTGGTGTTCTGTGGCAAATGTCTGACTCAGTCTAGGGTTTCCTTCCTGAACTGTGCTGTGCTTGCAGATGATAACACGTTCCCCCCAGCTTCGTGCTTCCTGACCTTTACCAGCCAGTTCTTTCTCGTTGATTCGTCTTAAATCTACAACCCTCTCAAAATTTCAGCTCCCCTCTGGCAGGATAAAGCATTTGCAAGGCAAGACTTAGATTTACGAGCAGGGAGGGTGAAGTGCCCAAAGAGGACCCGAAGGAGAAGCCGGATGCTGTTTGCTTTTCCCTGTGTGGGCTTCCAGTTCTTCACTTACACAGTGGGGAAATACTGGAGTGATCACCCCAGGGTTGCTGAAGAGAAAAAATGAGTGAGTATCATGTGTCTGTCACAGTGTACATGCAATAAATTACTACTGCCATTGGTATTATTATTATTATTATTATTATTCATTGTGCCACCAAATATTACCTTCTCCCCAAGTTTCTAAACTGAATGAGAAAGCCTCTTCCAGAATCCAGCTCACACATTAGAATGAGCATATTTTATAGTAATATCACTTATGGTTTTGGGGAGTTTTTGATTGCTTGCTTGCTTGCTGTCATCTTAATTTAAGTCTTTTTCAGCATGTTTCTACATTTAGTGTCCTGTGTTCTGGAGAGTTGTAGAGAAACTTGACAATCCATGCTAATTCCATAGGTCACCTGTCAGTCTCCTTTGATACAGGTTGCCTTTACTCTAAGCTCAGCTTTCTCCTTCTCTAATCACCTCCAACGAGATCCTGGCTTGCTGAGGTAGGGTATTCATTGTGGTCACTTTAAAGAGAAGAGTTTCCCATTTAATATATTTTTGCATAGATAGTGCTATTCCTAGAGTAAAAAGGGCATGATCCCATGACATACTTGCCCACTAAAGCTGAATTATCCACACTCCTTACTTCAGTGCTTCTTAATACAAATGTTGGACCAGAAGACCTCAAAGGTTGTTTCTAAGTTTGGAAATGTATAGTTCTCTTCAACCACCTTCATAGCAATCCCTTTGGTGGTGGCCACGTCTGTTTGGGTATAATTACTGTAGCAGATGTTAATTCTGATCAGCTTGGTGTAATTGCATTTTAACTATCTGCAAAAGACCTTCGTTCTTTGCAATATCAGGAAGCAAATTAACTTTGGCATAATTAAAAATGCAGTGGGTCATAAAAGTTAAAGCAGTTTGATTTATTTCAGTTGATAATTAAATTAACTTGGTGCATGGTCTTTTCTACAATAATAAAAATTCATGTGATGTCTTTTTTGGCATAGATTCACAATGGTGAAAGGCGGCAGGAAAACCACTTTTGTTAATTGAGAGAATGTGCAACAGAATAAAAAGCAAACACCATGTTTCAAATGCTGTTCTTGCTATGTGGGAAAACCAAGGATCTTGAATTCAGTTTTTTTTGTGTGTGTTCTTGGGGACTGAACACACATACTTTGCAAGCGCTCTACCCCTGAGTTGTACCCCCAGCCCACTTAAAAACTTTTTTTTTTTTATCTTGAGACAGGGTCCTGCCTCTGCCTCCCAAGTGGTTGGGATTACAGGTGCAAGCCACTGTGCCTGGCTTGAATTCAGTTTTTGAAATTTGAAAATAATCCTTTGGATCAGACATAGTCCTTAGGTTTCATGGTGGTTTTAATTTTCTACATTGTTTCTATTTTCCAATAATTGTCAGAAAACAGAAGTAGGAAACAGTTTTAGATAGCATTTCCTGCTTTGTATAATTTCCATGAATAAGCACAGTCTTAAGATCAAATAGCCATGGGGCTTTCCTTCCGTGGTCCCTTCTCCTTTCTGTAAGTAAATAGCAGTTCAGATCTGGGAATCTGTCTGTCCCTGGTGTAAGTACCTCATAGTTCAGTCATGCTCATATTCACAGATCTGACGGGATCGGACGCCAGGGTGGTACAGCTGTAGACGGTCATAGGAGATGATTGGGAATCAGAGTCAGGGGGCTGATCCCATAGATTATGATGAGGCCTAGGAGCAGTGGGGGCTGGGATTTAGCTCAGTTGGTAGAACGCTGTGCTGCAGTCTCTGAGGACCCGACTTCAATTCCCAGCACCACAAAAATGGGAGAAGGGCCTGGCAATCCACTCCCAAGGCAATCCCGAAACAGCCACTGAAAATCCTATGAGGGTCACTATGAGTTGGATACCGACTCGACGGCACCTAACAACAACAACAACAACAAGGAGCAATGGGAGGAGCATTGGAGGGATTTGGTCAGGGGAGTGTCATGCTGTGCTTTCCATGTTTAGAACAGTACTCTGGCTGCTCTAGTAATGTAGTGGAAGAAGATGAAGCAGAGAGATCTCTTGGGAGGTGAGGGTCATGGCCGACGTCACTGGATTGGATGTTAAATGGGAGTACCCAAAGTCAGAGGTTTTGGAGTTCATTTTGAAAGTGAAGCTGTCCGGCTTCACTTAGCAGAGGTGTAGTTGATACAGGAGTGTGGAGGTAAGAGGGGAGGTCAGGAGCAGTGATGCCAGCTTTGGAGTCATCAGCATCGAGGTCAGGTTTGTAGTCAGGACATTGAGCTGGCCTAGGAACAGCGTGTGGGTAGAGGAGTGGACTCAGAATGGAGCACTGGGAGCTGGAGGTTTTAGGAGTAGGGGAGGGGTGGGTCCAACAGAGGACACAGACAAAGGATGCCCACAGGATTAATCCAGGAGATGGGTGAAGACAGTGTTTAGGATGGGGGAGTGACAGCTGGTCAGATGCTGAGAGATTAGGAGACGGTAGACTGGGCGCTGCCAACCTCAGGCCTGCAGAGGCCCTGATAAATGGGAACTCTGGTGAAAAACCTGCTTGGAGAGCGTTCAGCATATTATGACATGAAAATCAGGTGTAGTGGATGTATTAAGTAAAACTCTTTCAAAGAGTTGTGGGTTTTTAAAATTTGTTTGTTTGGTCTTTTAAGGAATTCATTATTCCACAGAGAGCTGACATAGGAAAGGGAAGGCAGGCATAACTGCAGAAGCAAAATCCTTGCGAATGGGAGGAGTGGGTCTCCGGGCAGGTGCGGCGATTGGACGTAACAGGAGCAGGTTCAGCTGCTGTGGCCTGGAGAATGAGGCGTGGTGGACAGAGGTGGGCCTGGAGATTGGGCTGCACGAGTTCTCGGGGACCTGCTCTCTTCTTCTAGGTCAGACAAGAAGAAGGCCAGTAGTCAAGAGCAAGAGGGGGTGAAGGGTATTGCAGATTTTAAAGCCATAAGAGGAGCTTTATGTAATATGAGAGAAGACTGAATCTAGGAATCCTAAACCTGTGCTTTACAAAGTACCTCCCAAGTCACACACATTCATAAATCATTTAACAGGAGTTTATAAGAGCCCCAGCTTTCTGTAAGTTACTAGGTTTTCAAGGTGTCTGTAACCCAGATTAAGAAATATATGTTGCAATTAGCCCTCCATATCCCTGGGTTCTACATCTGCAGATTCAACCAATCCCAGATTGAGAATATTAAAAATAAAATTGTTTTTGCACTGAATACATACACTTTTACTCAGTATTCCCTAAGTAATGCAGTATGACAATGGTTTGCATAGTATTTACATCATATTAGGTGTTACAGTAAGTCTGGGGACAATTTGAAGTGTATGGGGGAGTGTGTGTAGATTACGTGCAAATATGTTCCATTTTATATAAGGGACTTGAGCATTCGTGGATTTGGATATCTGTGGCAGGGGGAAAGGAGTATTCCTGGAACAAGTCCAGGATGCTGAAGGATTGTGCCTTAAAAACCATGACACAGACAGACACACATGTATTCCACAAACCTCCAGATAAAACCAACAAAACTTTCACAAAACTATACTTATTATGCAAAATGTATGCTTTCTTTAATCTACTTAATTTTTAAAATTGCTGCTTACAACTCATTAAATTGATTTCTCAGCCCTTTATTTGAAAAGAAAACATAATAAAGAGTATAGTCTCATGGGTCTCCTTTCAAAGAGTTTAAAGGCACACATATCGGTGGAGAATCCAATGGAAAATGGGGAAGAATTTCACTAATTCTTATGGAGAACCTGCTATATGTTTGGCAGTATGTTTGGTATGTTATAGAAAGTGTCTGTTTTATCTTGAGCATCCCATTTTATAGGAAGAGAAGAAGTATTGAGTGGTGGTTTTTGTAAATGGTTGTTGTTGTTAGGTGCTGTCAAGTCGGTGTCTGACTCATAGTGACCCTACATACAATAGGTGAAACAGTATTGTCAGTGTTTCTCTGCTATTCACAGGGTTTTCAATGGCTGACTGTTTTCTGGGAGTAGGTTGCTGCGTCCTTCTCCCAAGCCTACAGCACCTGGTCTCCTATTTAACTACTAACCAGGCCTGACCCTTGCTTAGCTTCCAAGAGCTGACAAGATTGGACGCCACAGTGGTACGGCTGCAGGCTTTATAAATGGTGGAATTGTGTTTTCTCCTGTGTTATGGTAGCCCTAGCTGGCTTCAGTGAAAACTAAGGACTTTTTCCACACTGGGTTTGGTTTTTCTGCTTTTGTAAAATCAGACTGCCTTATAACATGGGTAAATTTTTGCCTTTGCATTACTTGGATAAAATATGGATTTCTGTCCGATCAAAACTATGTGCAGATTGGCTGCTTATGCATGGTTCTAATCTATACACCTAAATGTGATTGCTAAAAATATACGGTTATAAATAACACACAAAAGCAGGATAATGTTTGCTCGGTGTCATCTGGTTCTCACAGACACAGCAGGCTCAAAGCTTTATCTAGCAATTCTAACCAAATTAGTAATCACCCAGTAGAAATGGCAGAAAGTGTGCATTCAAGCTGAGGGGTCTCTGTCATGAATCAAAAATAGACAAGGCAGATAGAAAATCAACTTACGTAAGTATTCTGTGTGCCTTCCAACCCAGAGGCACCAATATGCATTTCCTTCCCATTCAAAAATGCCCTGCATGGATGTCTGGAAAAAGACCCTGTGTGTGGCTGTTTGATTGCAGTTGATAAATCCCTTTAGTCCTGTATCTATATTCCAGTAGGACAAACAGAGTCATTTACCTCTTTAAATGTCTTACCCTTAACCTCTTGCTAACTTAGCTCCTTACCTTAACATAGAAATGCAAGGCGGAGAAGACTTTCCAAAATTTGACTAGATTTGTCTGTTTCCACTAAAATAGCTATTTGTTGTTGTTGTTGTTGTTGTTTTTAGGTGCTGTCGAGTCAGTGTCTGACTCATAGTGACCTTACACACAACGGGTGAAACAGTATTGTCAGTGCTTCTCTGCTATTCCTAGGGTTTTCAATGGCTGATTGTTTTGGGGGAGTGGGTTGCCAGGTCCTTCTCCCAAGCCTGCAGCACCTGGTGTTCCCAGATGGTCTCCCATATAAGTCCTAACCAGGCCCGACCCTGCTTATCTTCCAAGATCTGACAGGATCGGACGCCACAGTGGTACAGCTTGCCGGCTAGAATAGCTATTTACTCTTTTAATGCTTTATCAAGATGATGTCACAACTCCTTTGGCAAGGATATTATATAACCAGAGCAGTATTTAAAAGCCTCAGGACAAGTTCGAGTTCCCACGTGAAAATAAAAGACCTTGTGGGTGTTCTCCTGTATGGATGGACATTACTCTAGACTTTAATCATGTCAGAGTCTAGCGAGCTGTGCTTCACTTTTAATTAAATTATTTAAGAAGGGGGCTTGATGGTAGATGAGGATTCAGGATAGTAATTGGTTTAGATTCTTAGATATCTGGTCTCTGTATTCTCCCCTGACCCTCTGTGTGGAACAGGAAAGACCTTTCTGCTGGGGTTGACAGAAATACACAGAGAGTGGCCCATCCCATTGGTGGTGTGAGGGGTGCTTGAAACCCTGGTAGAGATCAAGGGGCATCTGCTTCTGATGTACTGTGGTTCTACGTGGAAGAAAGAACCTGTGCTCCAGGGTAACAGGTTCTAGAACTTCACTGGAGTCAAAGAGCCTAGACAAATATATATTAAGCAATTAATGGACAGCAAATTAGTATATGGAAAGTGATAAAAAATACAGTAACTGTTTAAATTTTTAAAAAGTATTATAGTAAAAGAGGCACTGCCATCCATCCCCCTCAAAACACTTCCCTGGCCTTGAACACACATATTCCATCGTTCTTAGAGCTTTCTGAAGTAGTTCTGGAAGTCCTCTTTCCTGAGTATCTTTAGTTTCATCTCCCATCATGACAACGTTCCGTGTCACACATCACTTCTACACCAAAAACCCTGTGGGAAGGCTTTCCATGTACTGTTCTCCCTCGGAAGGTTCCATGGTTTCAGCCTGGGAGCTATAGGACCTTAGAGTTGTGACAGGTAAAGGAAAATAGATTCACATGTTCCACGATGTGTTCCCCTACTCCCTGAGAAATAACTTCCCCGAGGCTGCCAGCCACCACGCCAGTGCTTCCCTCGCTATTCCTAGGGATTTCAGTGGCTGGCTGTTTCAAGGGTCGCACTGCTTCTGGCACTGGGGATTGAACCAGTGTCCTTGGGGAGAATGGAGCAGCTCTCTACCGACTGAGCAATTTGTTTGAGCAATGTGTACTGATTGCTGGTATAGCAGTTTGTTTTCTTCTCTTTGTCTTGCTCATTCTTTCAGTACTGGGAGGCTGAACCCAGGACCTTGCACCCACTTTGCAAGTGCTCTGCCACTGAGCTTCATCTCCAGCCCACTTTTTATTTTTTAATGTGAGACAGAGTCTTGCTAAATTACACAGGCTGACTCTGGCCTCGAACCTGTGATCCTTCTGCCTCCACCTCCCCCGTTGCTGGGATTACAGGCATGCGCCACCATGCCCAGCTCCAGTACAGGCGGTTTCTGTCAAATGAAAACATTACGGTGTGTCCTCACCCACCTTATTCACTAGATCTAGTACTGTGTGACTCCTGGCTCTTCTTCCCAAAGTCAAAATGACCATGAAAGGTAAACATTTTGAGTCAAGTCAGTATATCAAGGCAGATAGGACAAGGCAACGAAAGAGACTTACGAAAGATGACCTCAGTAACTACTTCAGAAAGTGGCAAGAACGATGGGATAAGTGTTCAAGGCCAGGGGTATAATTTTGAGGAAGATTAATGGCCATGTGTCTTTTACTGTCATAAAAATTTTTATTCAAACATTCACCATATCTTTAGATTATACCTTACATATAACCGTTCACCACCTCTCCTTAGAAGACAGGTATGCATGTGTTTCTACCTCAGGTACATGTGCTTGTCTGTATATAGGATGATCAAGAAGTAGAAAAAGTTAGGCCCAGAGATACAGCTAAAACAAAACCTGATACTGTTCCAGTCTGGGCCTCTCTTCCTTTTATGCTGTGCAGGTTGCTCAACACGTTTTTGATGCTAGGTGTAGATTTTATATATCAAGATGTTTACTCTCAATTTGACCTGTGTCCCACAATGTGTTGGCAAACAGTCCTTCTAATCAGGGAAAAACAAATCTGATTTGTAGTGTTTGCAAATTTCTAAGGCATAAATACTTCCACCATGGTCGATTTCAAGCCGCCACATTGGCCACTGAACTTGGAATTGGGAAGAGATGCGGCTGGTGTTTGTGAGCTGGCAAGAGCCTATTTCGGGACCTGACTATTGGCGTCTTTGCTCAGTGTTTCCTTTAAGTATAGAATCTTGATTCTAATATCTGGAAAGAGACTATATTCACACTTTTATACCTTACACAGGCTGGCTGCCTGCAGAGTTGCCACCAGGGGGCTTTTTAATTTTAAATATGTCTCCGTTTATAGGATGCTTTATCTCTTCCTAGCTTAATCTCTTTGTGTTTCATCTCAGCAGGTGCTATCTGCTTTGTTCTGTGATTAGGAGGAATTAGATTTACCTTCTGATTTTTAGAGTTGATGAAAAGGGGAAATTTCATTGTGGATACTTGGATAAAAAACCGGGTAGAAAACTTTCCATAAATAATGATTAAATATTCTTTATCCTCACCCCACGAGCTGTCCAAGATATTTGTTAATAATTGCATTTTTGTTATCTGTGGGCTGCATTGTCATTTATTCGCCCCAGCTGGGTTTTGGGTGTTTCTTTTGGACATTATTTTCAACATTGCTTTCCCTTTTCTTACTGTGATTTTCATACTGTGAGACTGTTTTTCAATTTCATATGCCCACATCTCTAACAAGTACCTGAAATTTGTCATTTGTTGAATAAACAACAACAAATAGACATATGTCTAATTTTCAGTCTAACAACCACAGGAAGTGTTGCCTGAAGAAGTCATTTGGAATAATCCAAATTAAAGTGAGAAGTGAGGTTCGGTTGTGGCATGAGTGCAATGAATAAGTAAACTACAGGAGAAGTATCGGAGTAAGCTGGGGACACCACCCACGGGTGGGAGCAAAGGCAACAGTGGTGAGGGTAGAGAGCGAAGGGTTGCAGAAGAAAAGAAAGGCTGTGTGGAAGATAGAGTCTGATGTAAGATGGCTTGAGAAATGTCTGCTGACTGTGCCTACAGGGATGTCATTTGTACCTTTTAGAGAGCAGTTTATTAAAGTGTTTACAGTAAAAGCTTTATTTCAGAAACTTAAGGAGAATGTACTGGATAGGAATTGTTAGGTGCCATCCAGTCCTTGTTTGATTGATAGCAACCCTATGTACAGCAGATGAAAAACTATTGTCATATTTCTCTGCTATTTATAGGGTTTTCAATGGCTGATTGATTTTTGGGAGTGGTTTGCGGGGTCCGTCTCCCAAGCCTACAGCACCTGGTGTTCCCAGGCAATCTCCCATCCAGGGACTAACCAGGCTCAACCCTGCTTGGCTTCCAAGATATGACAGGATCAGACGCCACAGTGCTACAGCTGTAGGTAGATAGGAATTAGAGTCTGTAAATGTGGATTGCTTATCCAAAGACTGAGATAATATGGGAAGTAAAATTGATGTGTGTTATAGAGAGTTGAGTTCTAGAAGGGGTAATTTATTAGTAGTGTTGATGAATAAAGAGTTTTTTGTTGTCCCCCTTAATAAGTGACACTTTATAAAGGAGAGTTAGAGCTGGTTTGCTATATGTAAAGTTTCCTGTCTTGCTAAGTTGATATCTTTCCAAACATGAGCGCATTAAATGAAATGGGGGGCTAGGGTTTAGCTTAGTTGATAGAGTGCTGCTCTGTGCACTCTGAGGCCTTCAGTTTGATTCCCAGCACCACAAAAAACAGAAGGACCTGGCAGCCCACTCCCGAAAATAATCAGCCCATCAAACTCTATGAGGGTCACTGTGACTCAGACCCGACTCCACAGCACCTAACAACAACAAGGGATGCTATTCTCCCATGTCTGTCAGCTTGTTGTGCTGTGAGGCCTTGCGTGTTGCAATGATACTGAAAGCTATGGCACCGGTATTTCAGATAGCAGCAGGGCCACCTATGGTGACAGGTTTTAGCTGAGCTTGACAGTGGTTGCACCATGGGCTTAAACAAGAAAAGGTTATGTGCTCAGCATGGTGTTGGGTAGGGTTCCGTTCAGTTGTACATGGGGTTGCTGTGAGTTGGACTTGACAGCACCTAACAGCAGCAACACAGATGCTGTAAATTTTAACAGTACTTTCTCTTCTTTGCATCAAATTTTTAAAAGACCTCTGATGGGTGGTAAGTCGATATTTGATATGGGAGTCTTGAATATGGGAGTCTAGCCTTTAATTCTTTGGGCTGCAGGTGAAGTGGTCATAGAATAACAGTCTGGAAAGAAGATATTAAATGATGTGGAAATGAAGGGCAAGGCCTTGGATCCTATGTGTCACTATTTCACGACTTTCAAAGTTTTAGGGATTGTGGAGGCTCCATCTCTCTTTGAGCATGAGAGTCTTTGAATTCTAGGTTCCACTTTCTGATTGTATTTGTGCCAAGGGCCCAGTGTTCTCTAGTGCCAGCCACCAGAATTATGAGATAAGACAATATATTTAGGGTGCTATTTTTAAATGAAAGCTTATAAGAAGGATAGAACTAATGATTTCATGTTCTAGGCACTAGAACATTTCACACATCCCCCAGTTGAATTTATAAGACAATTAACCTTAAAAACTAAACTCCTAATCAGTGCCCTCATTTCCTTTCTGCACCACCCTTTGGATTTGTTTGCCTCCAGTGCATAACTTTCTAGGAATCTTGAGCCCTAGGAGGTTTGAAACTACAATCTCATGAGTAAGAAATTTGCAAAATATACTTGTTCAGAGAAAAAAAGGCTACTCTCCCCTCAAATAACCTTGTTTTTCACATGGTATGTTTCCATATATGAAGAGAACATGGGACCTGCCATTACACAGGAAAGGGAAAACAAAGAAAGATGTATAGACACTTGAATAGATGGTTGTCCATCTTCCAATCCTGTCTTCTTTCCTATATGCCCTGTGGATCCAGCCAATGTCATATTGCTGGCCATCATTTCATGTTTTTGTTATTGTTTGAAAATCCCTACCTCTTGTTTTTAGAGCACGTGGGTCCTTTACAAATCATCTCTAGCTAGTTCGCTAGTTAGAACAACAGAATACCAAGGTAACAGGTAATCTGCCACCTTGGCTATGGCCACACCAGATACTGTTTGTCCCTAAACTATTTGAGTCTTCTTTATGTTTTAAATCTCCTGCTATATAACCTGTTTCTCAGGGACTGAAAGGGCAAAATCTTTTGTGAAAAGTCCTTTTTTTTTTGCTTTGGCAGATTCTTCATGTTTATTTTCCTTCCAAGATGGTATCCAAATAACTATAGAAAGGACTTAAGATTCCCCCTTGTTTTGGGTGCTTAAAGGTGAGAAATAGTCTACTGTTGCAGTTAATGGTTAAGAGATTACACTTGATCTGTTCATAAAGGCAGTGGCGCCTATTTCATTAGTACGTACTTTGAGAACTGTAGCAGGTCTTAGCAACTCTGTGGATAGTGAGTGGTAGGTTTGGGTCCATTATGAAGACTAACTAGAAATTACCAGCCACGCTTGGTTATATTATACTTGCATAAAAACAAGTCTATAAAAGAGGGTAAATGTAGGGTAGAAAGCCTCCAGCTTGGATCAGAGACAGGCAGTCCATGACATTTTCATTCTTTATGTTTTAGAAGTTCACCTGGACCCCCACCGAACATGGTGTCCTGTTGCAGACTGTCAGACAGTGTGCCCCGTCGCCGCAAGCGACCCCGGACAACCTGTGCTGGTGGAGTGCCCTTCTTGCCAGCTGAAATTCTGTTCCTGTTGCAAGGATGCGTGGCATGCAGACGTCACCTGCAGGGACAGTCAGCCTGCTGTTGTGCCAACAGAGCACGGGTGAGAAAAGAAACTATCTTTAAGATTATCCACCAGTGTTCTTTCAAACTCAGCACGTGTTGCTTTGGAGCAGGATTATCTCATGATGGCAGGTGGCACGCATCATTTTCCCGTAGAATTTCCCTGAGAAGTGTCTCTGAGTTGGTAAGTTGGTAACAAAGAATAACCGAAAAAGCATTTCTAGAAAGGATTTTAGTTATTTGCTCCAGAAGAAAGTTCCAGGTATTGCTGAAATTAGTTTGTATGAGTTTTACTTTCTCTTTAGGTAGGGAGCCACCATGCACCTCAGATTCTCAAAAGGAAGTCACAGCTTATCCACAGCTATTTGCTTAGATGCCTGCAGCCATAGCGCTGTGGCATCCGATCCCGTCAGATCTTGGAAGCTAAGCAGGGTCGGGCCTGGTTAGTACCTGGATGGGAGACCTCCTGGGAACACCAGAAGCTATAGGCTTGGGAGAAGGACCTGGCAACCCCCTCCCAAAAATCAATCTGCCATTGGAAACCCTATGAACTGCAGAGAAGCACTGACAATAGTGTTTCCCCTGTTGTACAGAGGGTCGCTATGAGTCGGATACCGACTCGACAGCACCTAACAACAACAACAACAATTTGCTTAGATACCGTTTTTGGCTCCCATTGGTATATCTTTCTTCCTGCTTGCAAAATGAGATCAAAATTATTGTCTTACCTGATTAAAATGCCAGCCTAGGAGGTCTGCCAATCACAACAGAGGGAACACAGCAATACCACAACAGTCCTAAATTCTTAGGAAACAGAGAATAGAGAGTCTCTGAAAAGATGGTGCCAAGGTTGGGTTTTGTTATGACAAGATGCAATGAAATCTGCACCTTTTTGTATGGAAGTTTTTTTATGGCTGGGGCAGGGTGCAGAGCAGAGACCTTTGTGTTGGAGCCCTTGCTTTGCTTGAGGCTATGGATGTTCTGCATCAGCGAGAACAAAATATCAGTGTTCTAGGCCAGTTGGCTTAATCACCCAGCGCCCTCAGAGCATGTAGAGCCAGGCTTCAGGAATAATCATGCTGCCTGGCTGTGATGCTGTGCCTGAGTTTCAGACCAAACAGAGAAGAAAAAGATCTAATACACATGGCAGGCACAAGCCTTCTGAATGCTCACTGCCACAGTATTAAGCTCCCCAGGTATCAGAGGGCAGGTAGTGCAGACAGCTGGGAGGACAGGGCGATTTGAATCCTGACTTTCTCCCTTGGTATGTGTATGTCCTCTACAAGTCTATTTCCCCACAGAAAAAAAAGGGGGGGGGGATTAAACCAGTAGGGAGATTATTGCCATTACCAAATCTGATCATAGATTTAACAACACTTAGTGAATTGGATGTCTCTGTGTGCTGGGCAGTAGTTTTGATGGAAAATAATTAAAGCATAACTCAGCGCTACAGCTCCCTTCCACCCCAATTCTTACCCCTTCTTATTTTCTGTGTCCCTTTGTGCTGTGAGCCTGTACTGGCCTAATCATCTGGAGCATGTCTTTTCAAGAATATTGGACATTCATTTTAAAGTATTGATTATTGAGTCCTACTTCTTCATTTATTTGATAAGCAGACCATTAGATAGACTATCTATGCCACCTTTGGATCCTGAGCTAGTTTATTCGTGCTGTAGCTGGCTCCTTGTACTTCTTAATCGACAGTATGTGCTCAGGGAATGAAATATTAATTTGGCAAAGCAATGAATTAAATCAGCTGTGGCAAGTGTAATTATACAAGTCACTGAAAGCCAAAATAAATAAATTAGGATTCTTTCTTGTTTAGTGCTGTCTGCACAATTGATACTCTTTGTCTCTCATACTTTCCCCCTCGCCCTTTTCTTTGGAAGTGAATTAAGCACTGATAGCTGAGAGTTCATTACCTAACCATCTAGAGCCCTGGGAATTCAACTGATGGCTGCCAACTGAATACAATTCCCTGTCCATTTTGCTTCCAGGGCCCTCTTTGGGACGGATACCGAAGCTCCCATTAAGCAGTGCCCAGTTTGCCGGGTTTACATCGAACGCAACGAAGGCTGCGCTCAGATGATGTGCAAAAATTGCAAGCACACGTTTTGCTGGTACTGTCTGCAGAACCTAGACGTAAGTTCCCCTTTTTCCTATACCGTCTCTGCATACTGCCAGAACTCAACACCTTTCCCTTTTAAAATATCGAGCCTATTTTTATCCTGCAAAAGGAGTTTGTTTTTCTTAATGAGACTTCCTGAGCCTGCTACTTTCTGTTTATTTTTTTCTTTTGGTCTTCTTATTTTTTGGGCAGTGCTGGCAATGGAATCCTAGACTTCACACGTGCTATACAGGCGCTTCACCACTGAGCTATGCCTCAAGCCCCGTTGCTACTTTTGATAACTATAAAACCTCTCTGTGGGTACTTTAGGTGTGCCACCTTAGCTTTAAAGGCAAACTGTTGTTTTAAGGGCATTTCCTGCTGTAGGGGCATTATCTCTTTATTAAAGACCTATTAGTGGCTGGGCACAGTGGCACATGCCTGTAATCCTGGCAACTCAGGAGGCAGGGGCAGGAAGATTGCATGTTTGAGGCCAGAGGCAGCCTGTCTCAAGATAAAAGAGTGAAAAACGGGCTAGGGGTGCAGCCCATTGATAGAGCACTTTCAAAGTTTGCATGAGGTCCTGGGCTCAACTCCCAAGTACTGCAAAAAAAAAAAAAAAAAAAAAAAAGAAAAACCCAACAACAACAACAATAAAAACCTATTAGTGTACATGTTATATTGTAACAACAGGTCTCAGACTGTGGCTCAAAGCCAACATCACATTTCTCAGACCCTTTCCCATAGTTACCACTCCCTCTGACCACACCTGGGGAAAGTTCTCTGCCTTTAACCACCCATTTGGGTCATAGAGGAAAATCTTCCCCCATCAAAAGTCCTTAATGTAATCATACTTGCAAAGGCCCTTTTGTCATTTAAGGTAACACATTCACAGGTTCTTCAGATTAGGCTATAGACATCTTTGTGGGGCAGTTATTCTGCCAACCACGGTTAGGTTATTTTTCTCTTTTTGAATTTAGAGGAAAAACGTCTTTAAATCCATGGTATCTCTTAACTAACTATCATTTACTGGCACAACAGCAGTACTGCTGTTCCCATTCTAGAGCAAGGGACTGAATCACCTACCTCACCACTCCTGTGGCATATCTTCTCACATTCAGTTGCGGTTTCATTCAGCCCTGTGCCAGAGCACATGGTAACTTCAGAGTCAAAAGGTGGTGGGAAGGATTGAGGAAAAGGTCTTACTTCAGTCTTTTAAAGTTTGGGGTATGTTTTAGTCAGCTGTGTGTCACTGTTACCAAAATCCCTAACAGAACAACCTAAGGAGGAAGGACTTATTTTTGACTCAGGGTTTCAGGGGTTGAGTCTGTAGTAGCAGGGAGCTCTGGCAGGGCAGTGGCAAAGGCCTGTGGTAGAGGACTTCACATCATGGCAGCAGGAAGCAGAGAGAACTTGGCCAGAACTGGGTCCCTGTGTAAAACCTCAGAAGGCCCGCCCACAGTGACCTACTTCCACCAGCAGGGTCCCACCTCCTAGAGTTTCACAGCCTTCCAAAACAGTGCCACCTGCTGGGGACCAAGTCTTCAAACATGTGCCTTGGGGGCTGTTCTATATTTAAGCCGTAACAGGGTAGCACAGATTGCTTATGATCTTTCCTGTTTGGGCCGTTGCGGGCCTGTAGTCTATGTCTACCTCCCTGTAAGCCCTCAATCATGCCTTGCATTGTTATTTTTTCTCAGCTCTTGCTGATGTGGTTTGGCTTGCTTTTATTCCACAAGCAATTAGTTGAGTGTTCTTGTCTCTTCACCTGCTCAGGGAGTGAGGATGCCATGAATTTGGGATGCTGGCTGGCCACCTCAAGCCTGATTTTCTTTGTTTGGTTTTGTTTTTAGTTTGCTTTTTGAGACAGGGTCTTGCTATGAAGCTTAGGCTGGCCTGGAACTCACTGTGTAGC
Organism: Pedetes capensis; assembly: GCA_007922755.1. Classification (NCBI taxonomy): domain Eukaryota; kingdom Metazoa; phylum Chordata; class Mammalia; order Rodentia; family Pedetidae; genus Pedetes; species Pedetes capensis. The sequence continues at coordinate 51,735 of VMDO01000759.1, forward strand.
CTAAGCTGGTCTGAAATGCAGGCTCTTTCTGCCTCAGCCCCCAAGTGATAGGATTATAGCCATGCACACTCAGTTCAAGCCTGCTTTTTGTTTTTTGTTTTGTCTTGTTATGATTTCCAGTACCGGGGGTTGAACCCAGGATCTTGTACATGCTAGGCATGTACTCCACTGCTGAGCTACACCCCAACACTTTTATTTTTTGAGATAGTATGTAAGTTGCACAGTCTGCCTCTGGCCTCCAACCCGCAGTCCTCCTGCCTCAGCCTCCCTAAGAGTGCGCCATAGAGCCCAGTTTCAAGCCAGACTTTTAAAACTGAAAATTTGATGAATTATCTAGGGTGACATCCATGAGTAAGAATCTCAGTTTGGCCTTAGTGTTTTAAGAAGAGGTATAAATAGAGGAGACAAGGACAGATATTTTAGGCTGTAGAATTCTAGCAGCTCAGGTTGAAAGTGGGCTGGGGTTTAGCTCAGTTGGTAGAGTGCTATTCTACACTCTCTGAGGCCCTGGGTTCAATCCCCAGCACCGCAAAAATGGGAGAAGGACATGGCAGTCCACTCCTACAGCAATCCTGAAATAATCTGCCATTGAAAACCCTGTGAATAGCAAGTAAGGATATAGTGCCGGGCATGGGACAGTGTCAGGTGGTGTCTCGTTCTGTTGTACATAGGGTCACTATGAGTCACACCCAATTCCAGAACACCTAATAACAACAGATTGAAAGCAGCGTTCTTCACTTTTTTAAGAAAAAGCTTAATTTACCATAGCCCCTTAAATTAGGTATGTGTGATATTTAAGACCTATCATAATTCTAAATCAGCAGTATTCTAGAAGAGAATTCCACTGACTGTACACCCCACATACTTTATACAAGAAAAAGAGATCATTTTCTTTTCCTTCTGGTTTAGCCAGGCTGTTAACAGGATTCCTATCCACATGGCAGCTGGGCCCATGAGGTTCTCTTTAGGAGGCAAGAATGTAAGGGATGCAGTGTGTGCCAGGTCTCCATCCTTTGGCTGCAGTGCCTCTGGGGACTGGTGCTACAGAGAACGCTCTGTTCTTCCCTTGAGCCGGGCTGGTCCTCGAGATGAAATGGTGCAGATGTTAAATGGCTGAACACACAGATTTTCTTTGTGGAAGCATCTTTTTCTGGTCACTGTTTTTTGGGATCTCATTTTCTCTGTTTTTAGACGAGAGCATTGGCTTGTGGTGATGATGCTTTTCTGCAGACAAGAGTTCCATGTCACATGCTGGTGCTGACCGCTGTTTATGGGAAAGTTGAGGACCTGGGGCCAGGAGAGGGGAGATTTTCTGAAATCCAAGTGTGCCACAGACCCACCGCCTGGGGATGTTGCTGGGCGCTGAGTTCGCTTGTGTCTTGTTCTTCATCCCTCAGTCCGAGGCTAAAGTATTTGTCACCCTCTATTCCAGAACCCAGCGCCTGGGGATAGCCATAGAGACTCACCCCCTTCAATTATCTGCTTTCTCCTGTGGTTTCAACTTTCCCTCCCTCCTCACTCATCTGTCTGTGCCATCCACTCTGTGCCATTTAAACGTGGGGGAGCCTTTTCTCAAGCCCACCCCTCTACTTCTCTCATCCTTCAGAAACCAAGCTTCCAGAAAGCCTAACCCCCTCTTCCTACTGACATCTCTTCACCCATGGGCTTTGCAATCCACTCAGGTCACCACATGATCACTCCTTACCAGCATTCTTTCCAAAGTTGTGAGTGAAATTGGTAAAAACCCAATGGATACTCTGACCTTATCTTTCTTAGATTCTCTGCTGCATTTGACCTCTCTGCCACCTCCATTTCAGTCACCATCTCTGTTGGTTTCCCTTTGACCTTTCTGGCTGCCCCCTCAGTTCTCTTTCCCGGCTCTTCATTGATCCATTCTTAAATGTGTTCTGCAGCCTCTTTGTGGACCACACATCTTTTTTTTTTTAAGCAATCTCATTCACTTCTGTGATTTCTTCCACTCCATGTACATTGACCCCCAAGTCTTTTTCCCAAAGATCAGATCTATGTAGTGAGCTGCCCTCGAACAGGACTACATGGATGTCTCTGCGATCTGTCAAGTTCAACATGTCCAATCCATGGTTATCACCTCCCCGCCACGTCCACCTCTGTGTAGTCCTTTCTCTTGACAAAGCCGCTGTCTTTTTTCTACCCATCAGCTCCCCACTCATCTGTGGCTTTCTGTCCCTGCTTCTCTGTCTAGCCAACTACCTTTTCCATATCTCAGGCCTGTGATTTCCTCTTCTCCATCATCCCTCAGTCGCTGGGTTTCCTCTCACCGGGTTTTCTACCATAGCCTTTTAGCTGCCTGGCCCACGGGCTTCTCTGTCCAGCTCCCACTGTGCCGGGAGACTTCAGTTACCTTTCTACCATAATTGATCTGGTCCTTACGCTTTTTCTGTAGAATCAGTCAAGAGTCTCACTGATTATGGTCTGTTTTCACTTGGTGATCTACTAACCTACCAAGCTCTGCTCAAGCTGGCAGGCTTGGAATACCTCAAGAAACATCACCAGGTGACGGATGCATCCTATATATCCGTCACTCACCTCGGAATCGCGTGTTGACTGAAACGTCTCTCTTTGTTTTTCAGAATGACATTTTCCTTAGGCATTATGACAAAGGGCCCTGCAGGAATAAACTCGGCCACTCGAGAGCATCGGTGATGTGGAACCGAACACAGGTACCCTGACCTTAAAGGGAGCAGGAGATTAACCAGGCTCATAAGGGCTTAAAGAGTCCTTTTCTTTGTTCTTGCAGCTCTATTTCCTCCTCACCCAGGCCTGCCTGGGAGGTTCTGGGGCAGGGCAAGGGAAATGTCCGGGCGGCTGCCCGAGGTTAATTCATGGGCATCTGCGCAAGTGGAGGGACAAGGACACAGCGAGCCGAGCCATTGACAGTGACCTGCAGAATGGACATGGTGTTCTGTCCCCCTGAAAAACATGGGAGGGTTTTCCTAAGGCCCCTGTGGGCCCATTCAGCTGTCAAATGCAGTGCTCTGAAATGCTGTGTCCCCCGCTGGGGCTCAGATCCCTCTGTCCCTGGCATTGTGTGTTTATGTGGCAGGTTCAAAGGGAGGCCTGGTCTGTTTTTAGTAGTGTTTTGTACGTATCAAAGGCTGCGTTCCTTTGAGGGAGTCAACGCTCACATCCTAGTAATCATTATTAGCATCCCTGTGAGACCATAGAGGAAACGCAGGCCGAGAGCCAGCCGTCACCAGCAGCTCGCAATTCTGAATCTGCAGCTGGGCTCGACTTAGCATTTGGTTTCTTCTCACCCTCGATTCAGTCCAGTTTTATCTTTTTGGTTTGTGTCCAGTTCAGATCATTCATTGCTGAGCACTGGCTAGCAGGCTCCATAAATGTAGCTCTTGCGTGTCTGAGGCAACGTCTTAGTTGTTTGGGCTGCTACAACAAGTCATCATGGAGTAGGTGGCTTAAACAACAGCTACTACTTTCTCCCAGTTTTGGAGGTTGGGAAGTCTGGGTCTAGACGCCAGCACAGTGAGGTTCTGGTGAAGGCTCTCTCCCTGGTTCACAGGTGTCCTTTTCTTTACCACGTCCTCACATGGTAGAAAGACAAGAGATGGAAGCAAGCTGTCTAGTGTCTCTTTCTATAAGGGCACTAATCCCATCGTGAGGGGCCCACCCTCATCACCTAAGGTTCTGTCTCCATCTATACCCTCACACTGGGGATTAGGGTTTGGGCACAGGAATTATGGAGGGGACACGTAAACACTTAGTCTCTAGCAGATTGGATAGTTGGAATGAGTATACACTTAGAAGGATTAAAGCCCTGAACACACTTTTCTTCTCACCTTCCAGGTGGTGGGGATTCTTGTGGGATTGGGCATCATTGCCTTGGTGACCTCACCCTTGTTACTGCTGGCTTCTCCATGTATAATCTGTTGTGTCTGCAAATCCTGTCGGGGCAAGAAGAAAAAGCATGACCCATCCACAACCTAAACATCTCTGATGTGCTCGTGTGCCACAGAGGAGTGGGTTATATGAGCCAGCACAGTGACAAAGCCCCACTTAGTGACCTTGCCTCCTTCTCCCTGCCAAACTATGGAAGTGCCTCTGTATCCAGACTTTGAACTTGCCTGCAAGCATTTGGTGTTGGAAAAGGCCAAGTCCTGGGTGCGAATGTTCCTGTGGAACAAGAACCTGGCTCTGCAGTCCAGGCTGTCCGTGGAGCATGTCAGGAGCTCTGGGGTTGCTTGGGAGGAATTAACACATCATCATTTTATCATCCAGAGGATCCCACTGGGCTGCTCATCCTCCAGCCAAGTCCAAGGAGCCTGAGTAAACATTCAGTCTAATAAATGTGTTGTCATGGTTGGCAACATCCATGCTAACTGAGGAGAAGCGTCTGTTCTGTGTTGATTTGCCGCCATGAGAAACATGGCGGAAACCCAGTGTGGGAGGGCAAGGGTGCGATTGCATAATGGGAAAGTCTCGAAAGAGCCAGAAAGCAGGCTGCTTATCTTAGGAGTCAATGTATGGGCTGTGCCCGTGCCAGCTGCTGGGCATGCTGCTCTCAGTGTTCCCACAGTGACTTGGCAGAAACACAATAGGCTTCTCCTTGTGTGATCTCAGCTTCAAGCAGGAGAAACTGCTGTGCAGAGGGAGCTGACCCTTCCCAGGAGAAGGGGGACAGCATGTAAAACAACACGGTCTAATTTAGCGTCCGTCCTCTGGCAAATGTTACTTTTCTAAAGTGACCAACCCATCTCCTATAGCCAGTAGCTGTGATCCACAAAATTGTTTTATATGGAATACAGGTAACACGGTAGAGGTTCAAAACCTTGGCGATAGAAAACAGAGATCTTTCTTGGGCTCTGTGGTCTTGTACCCAACAGATTTGGAATTGGACCTGAAAGTTTACATCAAGAGTAATTATTAAAGTCCATATGTGCATCTGGACTCCACATGATTTGCAGTTTACTTAACAATTTCTGTCCATTGGGCATGCATGGAGACACCCAGCAGTAGACACAAAATAAATGTTTGCTTCAAGACTTTCTTTCTGTGAGTAAAATGGTTTGTCAATCAACGTTAAAGAGTTTTTGCATAGTATATATATGAATTTTGGTTGCAAGTTCATAACTTATCCAAAGGTATAGACTCAGAAAAATCACTTTTAAAACAATGCTCACTATGATTTTATGTAATCTCATAAAAACATTAGTTGATAACCAAGTTATTTACAGCCTGGGGTTTAGCTCAGCTGGTAGAATGCTGCTCTGCACTCTCTCAGGCCCTGGATTCAGTCCCCAGCAGCACAAAATTGGAAGGACCTGGCAGCCCACTCCTGAAACAATCCCCCCCCCAAAACAATCAGCCATTAAAAACCCTATGAGTAACACAGAAGCATTGACATAGTGCTAGGCATGGCACAGTATCGGGGATGTTTTATTCTGTTGTACATAGGGTCGCTATGAGTTGGACCCGACTCAACAACACCTAAACAAGTTATTTACATATTTTCAAACACAATTTAGAGCAACGCTCAGCATAATTTACTATCGCTCTTTTCAGAAGCTGATAAGACAACCCAAATTCTTTCTTTCTGTGTGTACAAGGCACCAAGAAGGCAAAAAGAAAATATATAAAAAAGGAAATGTTTTGTGTGTATTCAATAATTTAGATTTATATCACCTCATTGTGATTTTTCTCCTTATATCAGGTTTGAATAAATTTGTCAGGCTTGAATAAATGGGTCTTGAAAAGACAAGAATATTTTCTCCAGTGACAGGATTGTATAATTGCCATTACCAGTGCAGCCTGGTGCTTCACGAGAATTATAAATACTAAATGTTAATGGAGACCTCTCCTGGAAGCCAGGGATACCATATCAGGAACTATTCAGGACCTATCATATTTTCTGAGGTATCTGGGTAACTAGATTATAAAATTGCTGCTATTCTGGACCTATTATTAAGGACTGATCTTTTGCCTATGTAATGGAGTGTATCCTAAGTGGGAATGTGTATATTTAAAGATCTTTAATTCACATATGTATTGATAACTGATATATATATACATTCACTGATCATGTACTTTTTTACTTACAGTTTGTATAGAGAGGAGAACTCTGGAAAACTTTTGAATGGTAACCAACCAAAATCATTTTTAACCATTTATTTTACATAACTTTGTTTTCCTTTGAATCTCTTAACACCTCAGAAAAAAATCATCTTTGTCATTGTTTTTCATATTAGTATACATACAGATGCACATATATTTGAGTAGTTAATTTGCTTTGTCTTAAACATAGCCTACTGCCTCATTATAGATAAAGAGCATTTATAACTGCTCAGGGGATATCAGGAACTTAACTGAAATTGGGTTTTTGTACCTCTCTTAGTAAACTCTCTGAGCTTGGTTCCACAAAGAATCTTCAAACGGGCAGATTCCAAGTAATCTGAAATGCTGTTCTCTCAGAAGAAAAGCTTGTGAATTTGGAGTAAAGGTGGAAGAAAATATCCGCACTGTTTCCTTTGAAAAACTGAAGAAATTTTTTTTCTCACAGATTATTTTATTTTGGTGCTAGGGATTGAACCCAAGACCTTGTGCCTGCTAAGCAAGCAAGCTACCAACTGAGCTAAATCCTTGGCCCCCTCACAGATATTTTATAACAGAATTAGCTACTTTAGAGGGAGAGCAGGGAAAAGGAGTGTGTGTGTGGGTGAAGGGGGCCAAGCTGGTTTTAAATAACTAGATTTATGATTTTTAATGAAGCAAAATACCTGAAAAAAAAATGGCTTCTTCCTTAAAACACAAAACATGTGTGAGATTGTCAGAATCAAACAGGAACAGGTTGGTAGGTTGGACCCAAACACCTCCAGTGCATCAAAGGGCACAATGCAGGGGAAACTGGACTCTGTTTATGAGGAAGAGAATTGACCACTTTGATATTGGAGGCTGGTATTTTCATTTTGGATAACTGGCCAGTGACCATTTAACCTTGTCACCTCCCTCCATCTGCCAGCTTAATCCCCTAGTGATCTTTCTGTTACAGGAAGATACGTGGGTCTAGGTAAGAATGTATGGATGTCGTGACAAGTCTGCTTGTGCTTGGAGTAGTATAGTCCATTTGAAATAGAATTCAGAAACCTCTACCAAGTTGTAATCTGGGTGTAATAAGCCACCACCCAGAAACCCCATGGGATGTAGTAGCACATCTAGCCATTGCCCCTTCTAGGGAATTTTCTCTTGGTTTTAGGCGGAGAGGTGAGGAATAAAGCCATATGGAAGTAAATGTTAAGAATCTTCAGTATCCTGTTTGTTCATGCTATGGGTATTGCTTTGGACTTGAGATCTGTACTTTAAAAGTGGCCTTTGGAAAACAAATAAGTCACCATGTGAATTTTCTTGTAGCCTGCATCACAAAAATCTTATCCAGGTTTGAAAATCTACATGTTTATTTGAATGTAAAAGACTGCTACTTGGAACCCCAAATTTTCTCTTAAAAATCGTGCAGCGTCTAAGTGTGTATTACTTTAGCCTTTCCTCCACAGAGCTTCTAAAGGACTTGTCTTTCTGTTCGTGAATAGATGACTTTTTGTGTACAGAATCGTGTATATATGTGCAGCTTTAAGGACGATTTCGGAAATGCCTTAGGTGAATAACATTTTATAAAGGTGTCAGAATTATATCTGTAGGCTGTTAAATCTCATGTTGATTCATGACGCAGGGAGTTTTGTTATGTACTCAAGAAATTGTATTATATTTTTCCAATTCTTTGGGAGGAAAATAACTATTTTGGTCTCTCTAGCCCCAATAAATGTGAGCAGGAAATCAAGTGTGTTAACCTTTGTTGTGCTGCAAATTCTAGACACATTCAATTTCATTGCCTAAGAACCAACAAAATCACCATTGAACCTTAGGTTCAGAATTTACAAAAATGGCCAAATTTGCAATACCACTTGTGAGAATAACTCTGGCTACTGTGTTTCTTAAAAGAAATGGGGGCAAGTGCAATTCCTTGACTTGTTACAGAGTTTCTCATTCTGAGTGGGATATTCCGCACTGTCAGTGTATAGGAATTGATCATTATCTGGAGAAATAATAATACAGGTCTTTAAGCATCTAATAATAAACGCTGCTAGATGTCAAAGCCATTTGTTCAATAAAATGAGGGGTGGACTAAATGCTCCCTAAGATCCATTCTAACCTTGCAAATATGTGATTGAAGAGTGTGTTTCCTTGTTAACGATTTTTAAAGAATAGAATTAGACTGTTAAGGTCATTTCCATCTGATTAGTATTCAAGGCAGACCTCCTCTAAAGTGGAGTGCCAGAAGTTGGTTAACAGCTAGAACTTGTGTTTCTGCAAAACTGAAAGTTCACTTTCCTGTACTGGTGTTGGTACCTTTTTATTGAATGTTGTATTCTTTCTGAAATGATACTTGAGTGCAAATGTTTACAATTGACTTATAATTCAAATTTCATTTTCCAATAATTCATTGTAGGGGAAATGTAAGATCATGTAAAAACATTTTTGGGTTATGGTTTCTTAATTTTCTTAATCAGCTGGAATGTCAACATTATTTCATTTTCAAAGTGTGCTTACTGTTTGCTAAGCTTAAATTTGCATTCCTAAAGAAATACTGAATGAACCATTTTATATGGCAGCGATTTTAATCAATGCCCTAACCAGCAAACTCATTGCAATGTAAATTATGAATCTAGTGAATTTGGAGGAGAATTATAATTAGGTTTTTCTGTAATTCAATTATTTTCATTTGTTAGATAACAGATCTACTTTATCTTTAGACTCTAAAGATCATATCCAACTCTATGAGAAAGAAAGGATGAATTTCTTCAAATGATGTGTTAATGCAATTATATGTTTTATTTGTATATTTCTACATCAACTAAAGACTTCTGAGAACAACCCTGTGAGGTAAGCAGAGGAGATTTATTTCTTACAAAAAGCAATGGTTTAGCTTTAGTGTTCAGGTCCTGCCAGGGGTCAGACTATTGATGAGTGGCAGCCAGAAAAAGAATGCAGCCCTTCCTGAAAGGAGTTTCATGCTCTTTCCTCAGTAATTCCAAGGCTGTCCTCACTGCTCAATTTGTGAACCCAGGAGAACCCACTTGTCTCTCAGTTATCTGCATCCATAGAGTTATAGGTAAAAGAGTCATTCATATTTCAAATGATCATTTGGAGCCTGTGCTGTGTGTGATACATGCCCAGGGCAGGTGGGTGTCCCCAGAGATCAATCCCCGTCATCCCTGGGGCTCAGCTGGAGAAGGGCAGGGGAGAAGCAGCAAAACCATATGCATCTGACTTGCCAGTATCAGATCCACAGTGATCACGGTCTCATGACCACTGAAGTCATGGACTTCAAATCCCCAGGTACTCACTTCTCCCCGGTGAGCACCTTCCCACCTGTGCCTTCTGGTGTTTACAATCCAGACTCAATGGGATTGTAAACCCAGCTCCAATTCCTCTCGCATTACCATTGAATTACCATTACTTGAATACGTTATTGGTTTCTCATGAAATCAATCCACTGGCAGTTTCAAGAGCTGGAAACAGGTTCTAAAAATGAACTTATTAAATGAATTTCTGATGTGTATGGAGAAGTTGTGCTTTGAATTCCATTTTCTGCCTTCATGGTGTTCAATCTTATCAGTATCATATTGTTCTGTTTTGCTTTCTGTATGTTAAAGCCAGCATTCAGGCGTTGATGAAAAGGAAATTAAGTCCCATGTTAGACATTTTATCTCACAGTTCTTTAATGGCCTGGCACGCTAGGGAGTGTGTATTTCCTTTATTTGGTGGTGGTGAGGTGGACAGTTAACATTAATAGCAATAGGACATATTCAAATAAAACAATTATGCTAGTTTCCTTGAAGTAAGTTTTGAGACTTCTGGTTATTGATCAGCTTGGACTTAGGTTTTGAACTCAAGCCAATTTGACGAAAAGTGAACAGGTTTAAAAATCCACACGAGGCCCTGCTGGCAGGTCCTGAATTCCAGCCTGGCTGTGAGACTTTTGCACCAAAAGGGCTTGTGAATGGGTGTTGGGAGAAGGCTGGGAAACCTCATGTCACCCAAGGCATGGAACACGTGGGCAGCATCCTTTGCCCTCCCTGCTCTCTGCCAATCCAGGTGGTCTAGGTTTGGGGCCAGGCACCCAACTTGTAATCAGATGATATCAGTTCCATGCCTGACTTTGCTCCTGACTGATGGTGTGGCCTGGGGCCAACCCCTCATCCCCTATTGTCATTTCATCCCTGTCTCAGGCCACGTTAGGAGGATGGGGTGAAATGCTGAGCATAAAAGTACTTCTAAGAAGGGCTTCAAACCCACAAAAACTTGGGTCCAGGTTCAGGTGCAAGTTCAGTATGTTAAAATGTGTTGTTGTTGTTGTTGTTGTTGTTAGGTGTCCTCGAGTCAGTATCCGACTCATAGCGACCCTCATAGAGTTTTCAATGGCAGACTGTTTCAGGATTGCTTTGGGAGTGGATTGCCAGGTCCTTCTCCTGTTAAAATGTAGAGGGTTCAGATTTAGGTTAAAAATTTTAATCCTATGTGTATATGGGACTGGGGTTTAGTTCAGTTCGTTGGGTGCTGTTCTGCACTTTCTAAGGACCTGGGTTTGATCCCCCGCCCCGAAAAAATGGAAGAAGGACATAGCTATCCACTCCCAAACAATCAGCCATGGAAAACCTGGGAGGATCGCTATGAGTTGGACCTGACTCCACGCCACCTAACAACAACAACATGTGCAGATAGATGAATTAAATTAATTTTTTTCAATTTTTAAGTAGCTAATGATATAAAATACAAATCAAAAAATGTTAAAAGCTGAACCTGAACCCAAGTTTTACACTGGGTTCAGGTTCCAATTTGGGTTCACAAAATTTTTTTTAAATGCTTAAACTGGAACGGGTTCAGGGTCCAGGTCTGGGTTTAGTTTGAAGCCCTTGCTATCTACACTTCTGATTTAAACCCAAACCCAAGCCCTCTAGCCACTAACATGTTGAACCTGCATCTGAAACTGAACCCAAGTTTTCACAGGCTTGATGTCCAGTTTCTAAGTGTTGTTCCTTAGGAAGTAGGATAGGGGACCATTGTGCTGTGTGCATTTCTGGCTGTCAGTGTGGGTAATGAGTTTTCAGCCAGACACTGTACCAAAAGCAGACAAGTGGACAACGCTGGAGAATCGGTCTTGAAATACATTTCAAAGCTTCTGGATTTGTGTTGAAAGAGGTATGACCCCTCCATAAATGTTTCATAAATGTTTTGTCTTTGTAGTTAAAAACAATTCCTTTATATCACAAAATTTTCACAAAATAAAGCTATCTAATTTTATGCTTAATTATAAGGACATAGCTATATGGAGAGAAAAATGCACAACTTATGTAAACACGATGATTTTTGAACAGGAGGTTTATGTTCAAAGTTGCATTTACACTATGTCGTCTTGTTGTTAGGTGTCGTTGATTTGGGTCTGACTCATAGCAACCCTATGTATGACAAAAGGAAACCCTACCTGACATTGTGCCATGCCCAGCACTATGTCAGTGCTTCTCTGCTATTCATAGAGTTTTTAATGGCTGATGGTTTTTTTGTTTGTTTGTTTGTTTGTTTGTTTTTAGTGGGGGGGAGATTGGGCCGCCAGGTCTTTCTCCTATTTTTGTGGTGCTGAGGATGGAACCTATGGCCTCAGAGAGCAGCACTCTACCATCTGAGCTAAGCTCCAGCCCACACTATGTCTTGTGTCATGCAAAGTGCTTTCAAACATATTTTCTTTTGCTGTTTGTGTTACTCTAGGAAAGTAGATATATCGATGTGCCTACCACACCCCTAATTTACATGTGGGACATGAGACTGAAGACCTGGGTGACATGGCTCAATGTCATAGAGCAGGTAAGTGGCAAAGCTGGAATTTGAACTCACATTTTTCAGGAACCACACTGGAGACCTCTTAGCATTATGTTAGATTTTAAGAAGCAACTTAAAACCACATTTGTTACTTCGGTTTCCATCATTGGTTAGAAGTGTGACCTGCTGTGGTGAAGTTTTCTGCCCAGAGTCTCGCCAAGCTAAAAGGTGTTGGCCAGGGCTGTGTTCATGTCTGGGGCTAGGGTCCTTTTCCAGGCTCCCACAGTGGTTTGAAAATTCAGTTCTTGCCCAGACCTTCCATGTGAGCCTCCATCTTTAAGCCAGCAAGAGTTCATCAGGGCTTTCTCGGACTTCAGATCTCTCTGATTTCTTCTGACATATCTCTGACCTCCATTATTTTGAGTTTTAAGGTGGCTGTGGGCCATGTTTACTTTTGTTATTTTGGAAAGGAAATTTAACTTTTTAAATTCTGTTTCCCTGCCCTGTGAAGGCAAACAGTTTGTGCAGGAGATAGAATCAGCTTGACAAAAATCACAAGGTCAGGGAAGAGTTCCATCCTACAAGGGAACTTTGGGTTCACAGTTTCAATTAAACCTGGTACGGCCAATGTGACAGCAGACCCTGCTTCCGTGGAATCCATGAGTGTGGGGAGGAATCCTCAAGGTCTTTATGCGGGGCAGATTTTCCCAGCAGGATTTAGGAAAACGGGTCACATCTTTCTAAACAAGCCTTTAGAATATTCAGGACTGGATTGAATCTTTGGTTGGATTCAGGAAGGATGACAACCTTCAAGAGCTGACGTAGCAGACAGGATAGTGTTTCCACTCGATCAGACCAATAAGGCAGATGGATTTGAGTCATCAGGGGCTGGTTTGACCAAAAATCAAGATCATCACCTCTTCCCCTCACACCCCCCCAGTGCAAGAATAGACGTTAGGCAGGTGCTTCTGGTATTTTGAGCCAAGAGAGCCATTCTGCTTTCTAGAAATGGAAGACTGGAATGAAGGATGAGAGCTGTATTAGTCTTTTGTGGCCTTGGACAAGTTACAATATCTCCTGACTTTGGTTTCTTCATCTAAGAAAACAGCAAGTGCTTATTTTCTAGGTCTAGTCCAAACTTAACACTTTGACTAATATGGAAAAACCCTCCCACCCCCATTGTGAGCCCAATATGCATGCCAGAAGGGAGCAAAGGGAAATTCTCCTTATTAAACAAGGAGTTAACTGATAAGTCCTAGAAGAAATTAAATTACAGATAATTCCATAGGCATGTGAAAAATGTTACTGATCTACTTAAAATAAACAAATTCAAAGGATAATGGTTGGACTTCATGGTTTATCTAGAGCTCATTGTGGCAGAAAACATCTAAAACGAAATTTGCTTGGGGAATTTCCAAGGACATATTTCCTCTAGCAACTGTATTGAAAGTATTAGGACCCCAATATCTTTATATGAAGCTTAAGGACTATTCTGAGTGCTCAGTCTTAGTTGCCCTTTATTGAATAATTTTTCACATATTGCAAGTTGAATTAAATTTAAGGTGCACGTGTATATGTGTTAATGGTTAGCATATAGGATTGTGTGTGTATGTGCGTGTGTGTATGTGTAAATGAGGGGAAGACAGGTAAGTAGACAGGTCGATAGGCACATCTACTCAGTTGTTGTTAGGTGCCATTGAGTCGGTATCTGACTCATAGCAACCCTGTGTACAGTAGGTGAAACACTATTGTCAGTGCTTCTCTACTATTCATAGGGTTTTCAATGGCAGATTGATTTTGGGGAGTGGGTTGCCGGGTCTGTCTCCCAAGCCTACAGCACCTGATGTTCCCAGGTGGTCTCCTATCCAAGGACTAACCAGGCCCAACCCTGCTTTAGGTTCCCAGTTCTGATGGGGTCGGATGCCACAGGACTATGGCTACAGACTTATCTACTTAGTTACAAAGACATTTTTCCTTAGCCTTAAATTTTACTTTCAAAAAGTATAGCACAAAATTACTTCTGGATTTCAAAAAAAGTGACTGGAGATACAAAAATTAATTAAATCTCAAAAAATGCTTTTAAAAACATTTTAAGCTTCGAAGTAAACTGATTTTTCCTCCCATGTATTGCACTTATCGGGCTGGGGTTTGGCTCAGTTGGTAGAGTGCTTGCTCTGTGTACTCTAAGGCCCTAGGTTCAATCCCCAACACCTCAAAAATAAGAGAAGGACCTGGGAGCTTACTCCCGAAACAATCAGCCATCAAAAGCCCTATGAATGGCAGAGAAGCACTGTCAAATGTAGTGCCAGACATCATGGACATGGCACAGTATTGGGGACTGTTTCTGTTGTACATAGGGCTGCTTTGCTATGAGTCAGACCTAATTCGACTACACATAACAGCAACAACAACGTTGCACTTACAGATGATTTCTCCCATTGTGACAGAATATTTCCACTTAGGCTTTTTAATGTTAGAGAAAATTTAAGAATAATCATACTAAAAAAAAAAAACAACCCATCCCTAGTATTCACATCTGATGTCACAAACATGTAATTAAGGAAGTAAAACTGAGACTTGCAAGAAAATCTTCAGGCTTAATTTCTATTACCTATGTTTAAAAAAACAAAAATGTGTGTTGATTGCAAACTAGAAATGATAAAAAATGAAAAAACAATTGTGTTTTTCTTCCATTCCTCTTATGTTCTGCAAGATACTTCTCAGTATTTCCCCATAAATATCCTCAACTTTTGTTAAGAACTTGAATTCCCTCCTGAAGGCCTGGAAGCAGTGTCCTAAATAACTACTGATGCCTGGATACTTATTTGATATATCCTGTTTAAATGTTATTTTAAAAATTTGTTGGAAAATTATAGTCAGGTGTGGTGGCACATGCCTATAATCCCATGACTTGAGAGGCAGAGGCAGGAGGATTGCAAGTTCAAAGCAAGAGAGAGCCTGTCTCAAGATAAAAAATACAAAAAGGGCTGGGAGTGCAGCTCTGTGTGGAGTGCTTACAAAGCATGTGTGAGGCCCTGGGTTCAACCCCCAGTACTGCATTAAAAAAAAGAAAAGAAAAGAAAGTTAGGATCTATTCCATATTATTTTGATTTCATTTAAAAGATGGCATTTTAAACCACTGAAGTCAAAGAAGCTTCTCAAAGACATAGCCTCTTTATCATGTATCTTCCAGGCCTCCCAGTGGACCCTGGGGTGCATATACACCTGTCTGAGAAGCAGCAGTTAATATCTGAGCTTGCTAATTAGGTTGCCATTTTAATTACTCATCGAGTATTGAATGCCTTCCCTGTAGAAGCAAAGGCGCACCCATTATTTGCCTCCTGTGGCTTACATTGGTTTAGAAGAAAGAACATATTGATCTACAGAGTGATGCCTGTGCTGGCTCATGCCAGGTAAATACTGGGTGAGGGGCATACACAGGCCCTGTGAGAATGTGGAGGATGGATAGTGTGGAAATGTTTCCAGTAGGGTTTTATAGAGATAGTATGGGTTCAAGTTCTTCAAAGATTGTTAGAACTGCGATCAGCAGGGACATTATAGGGAGAGGCCATGATGGGAGCAAAGTGGCTTAGGGAGGAATGACAGCTGAAATAAACAGAAACAAAAAACTTAGAGGGCCGAGGAGAGTAAGAAGAAGAGGGAGAAAAAGACATTTGAGTGCTGAGACTCCTGTATTTCGGGTTCTTTCTGTGGTGGAGAGTCATTTAAGGATTCTGAGCTTGAAGGGTGATACATGAAAGCCACATTTCATCTGTTAATCTGGCAGCAGTGTGTCAGCTAAATTGCAAGGGGGAAAGCTAGAAATAGTGTGGTTAGTTAGAGTGCCACTGCAATGATCCAACCATCCTTTTTTTTCCCCCTTTATTAGTAAATGATGATGGGGTACAGAGTAATACAGCAGCATTGGCTTTTTCTATTATGCATCCTTTACATCAGTTCTAGCAACACTTTCATCAATGCACAGTTTATGGAGCCTTGTGGCTAGTATGTAGTAAAACTCTGTTACTTATTTGGGCTATATTTCCTTTTTTTTTTTTTTTCAATATACTCATGAAGTTGTGCTGTTTACATTGAGATTGACCTCTCCCCCTTCATCCCTCCATATGATCCAGGCATCCTTTAATGAGGGTTTCATCCAGAGTAGTGTCTATAGGGAATGGAAGAAAAAAAGCTGCATAGAACAAGTTAACAAATGAAGAAAACACAAGAAACAGAGAGCATTTTGACATTTTGGTGATGAGATTACCCACAAAATTAGTGCTTTTAAAGTTTTCCTCTATAATGTTTTTTACTTGAACATTTTACTGTATTGAATCTTAAAACCTCCACAAAATTGCCTTCAGTCTTTACCCAGAGCCAGAATGGGTTTTGTTAATGTGAGGCTTACTCATAAGACTCACCCTGAAATCATTTTTAGGACAAATCAGGGATTAAATAAAATTACCCATAAGGCATGATGAAGAAACAGCCAGACTGAATGCATAAAAAAGAAGTAGGAAATATATTTCTACTTGGTTTTATAATTTTAGTTAACTCTTATGAAAGTAGGGGGCAGAGGAGAATTTCTTATGTTAATAAATCTATTTGTGTTTAGGGGCTGGATTTAGCTCAGTTTGTAGTGTTGCTCTAAGGCTCTGGGTTCCATCCCCAACACCACAAAAATAGGAGAAGGACCTGGCAGCCCACTCCTGAGACAATCAACCACTGAAACCCCTATGAATAGCAGGGAAGCACTGACACAGTGCTGGGCATGGCAAAGTTTGAGCAGTGTTTCATTCCGTTGTACATAGGGTTGCTATAAGTAAGACCCAACTCACTGGCACCTAACAACATTTGTGTTTAAGGAGTGACTTCAATCCAAACACCTTCTCCTTTTGGGTGGAAAGCCAGAGGCTCTGAAATATATAATGAGCTTAACAAAGGCCGGAAATGGAGCTGAGTTCTGAAAATGCTTTGAGGAAGTTAATTGACCATGTTGTTTTCATTTACTTGGAAAGGAATTCCCTTTCCAGATGCACACGGTGCATCGCTTCCTCTTAGCTGCTACTCTGCTCATAAGATCAACTGGTATAATCTCATGTTATAGCCACTGAACTCAACAATTCCATGTGACAATTGATGAGGATCCTAACCTTATTAGAATACTCTTTTGCCCCATGCCCTGGGAGCCCATTCATACGTTTGGCAGAGTCAGCTTGTGTGGCCCTACTTAATGTGACCACAGATGAGAGAGTAAGAATGCTGTACTCTGGCCAAATTGGCCTTCTATTAATCAATACCCATTATTTCAGGAGGGGGAAAAAAGAAAGCAAAAGGAAAAACTGCTTATTATAAGGATCAGAAATCAGCCTGGCTTTCACTACGTAACTGAGAAAAACTCAGTCTCCCTGGACCTCTGCCCTATTGATGCTCAGTGAGGGAGAGTGAAGCTTGAGAAATGTTTGGATGGTTTTCCCAAGTTGCTTCACAGAGGTTGGTGTATGCAAATGTTCCTCTATCAATTCTGCTAGTGTGTTTGCTGTATTAAGAGGGTAAAAGTTTGAGTCATCCAGAGAAAGCTTTTTTTATTATGAAAAATAATCTCTTGATCTCAGAATGGTGTTTTATCTGGTTTCCTTGGAGCTGTTTTTTAATAGCCAGATATTTGTGTATTTCTTAGCCTTTTCCCACAATGAGCTCTTAGAATTACTCATTTTATTTTTGCTTTCTAACTCATTCATTTGATTTTAATCTTTATTCACTTTTAACTTCTGCTTCTTAAAGTTTTTTAAATTACTTTTTTTTCTTTCTCTCTCTTCTTTTTTTGCGGTACTGGGGTTTGAACCTAGGGCCTCATGCTTGTATGCTTTGCAAGTGCTGGACCACTGAGCTGCAC
>VMDO01000759.1:69589-258497 GCA_007922755.1 Pedetes capensis
TTTTTTTTTTTTTTTTTTTTTTTTTTTTTTTTTTTTTTTTTTTTTTTTTTTTTTTTTTTTTTTTTTTTTTTTTTTTTTTTTTTTTTTTTTTTTTTTTTTTTTTTTTTTTTTTTTTTTTTTTTTTTTTTTTTTTTTTTTTTTTTTTTTTTTTTTTTTTTTTTTTTTTTTTTACTTTTTGAGACAGGGTCTTGCTAAATTACATAGACAGCCTCTGGTCTCGAACTTGCAATCCTCTTGTCTCCACCTCCTGAGCCACTGGGATTACAGGCGTGCGCCACCACACCCGTCTTTTAGATTACTTTTTAAAATTCTTCAATGTATCACTTGTTTTCACTTTTTTAACTGCAAAAACATTTAAAACTATGAGATTTCCTTCAAATATAACTGGTAGCTTGTCAATTTTAATAGTTAATAAATAAATTATTGGGGCTGGGATTTAGCTCAGTTGGTAGAGCGCTGCGCTGCAGTCTCTGAGGACCCGAGTTCAATTCTCAGCACCGCAAAAATGGGAGAAGGGCCTGGCAATCCACTCCCAAAACAATCCCAAAACAGTCAGCCATTGAAAACCCTATAAGGGTCGCTATGAGTCAGATACCAACTCGACGGCACCTAACAACAACAACAAATAAATTATTATTATTTTCTGCAAAATAGATAATTGTCACACTGACTTCTAATTTCATTCAGTAATGGGTTTAGTTAGATAGGCTTTAGTTTCCAACCTTTTTTTTTCCTTAAAAAATGACAAATTTTTGGTGTTGCACGGTGATGCAGGCCTATACTCCCAGCACTTTGGGAGTCTGAGGCAGGAGGATGGGAAGTTCAAGGTCAGAGGCAGCCTGTGTAATTTAGTGAGAACCTATATCAAAATAAAAAGTAAAAATTGGACTGGGGGTGCAGTACAGTGTCAGAGCACTTGTAAAGCATGTGTGAGACTCTGTTCAACCCCTAAGTACTGCCAAAAAAAAAAAAAAAAGACAAATTTTGGGGTAAAAGGTATAATTTGGTTGTAGAGTGCACACCTAGCCTGTGTGAGGTGCTGGGTTCAATCCCAGATCCCCTTCCTACCACCAAAAAAAGGAAAAGTATGATAAATTCTAATTTTGTTTATTTTTGGATTATGCACATTGTGTAAGCTCTACTTTTGCAGATTTACTAAGAATTCCTCTGTGGAAAAAAATCAGAAAATATTTCATAAATGTTTTCTCTGAGGGATATAAAGTTTGACATATAAGAATTAAATCTTGCTTGTTAGTCCTATTATGCAATTCTATTTTTATCTTTGTTTACTACTTAATGTGGGAACAAAGTATTAATCTACCCCATGCTCTCAGTCTGTATCAGTTTCCTTCTATTTCTAGTGTCTCTTATGTATTTTAGTTATTTTATTTTAATCAAAGTAACATCCACATAATAACATTCTGTTAGTATATTTTGTTGATGTAAAATTTTAAAATATTAGTGACATTGTGTTAATATAAATTCTAAAGATAAAGTCAAATTGTATAGTAAAATTAATAAGCAAGGTTTTATTTTTATGTATTAAATTTTATACCCTTCAGGGAAAATATTTATGGAAATAAAGTAGAACCAGAGTTTCTGACCTCTTCTCTCTGTCTCTAGCTGACTTCCAGGCAAACCATTTTATCCATTTTGGTTATGAGTTCATCTGGTTGTGACTCTGTGTATCTAAATAATATATACGAGGTGTGCTTAAATGATATGGTGAATGTTTAAATAAAAAATTATTATAGTAAAAATGGTATTGTCATTAATCAACCTCAAGATACTTCTCCTTCAAAACACACTTATTCATCATTCCTACCACTTTCTGGAGCAGTTCTGGAAGTCCTCTTTCATGAGAATCTTTTGTTGCGCTGTCCTGGCTGCCTAGATGTCCTAAATTGATTCAAAATTTTCACTTTTCATTGTTATTTTGACTTTGGGGAAGAGCCAGAAGACGCACAATGCCTGATCCAGTAAATAAGGTAGATGAGGACACACCGTAATGTTTTCATGTGACAGAAATGTCCGTACCAGAAGTGATGTGTGACAGGCAGCGTTGTCATGATGGAGGATGAAACTAAAGACACTCACAAAAGAGGACTTCCAGAACTGCTTCAGAAAGTGGCAAGAACAATGAGCTAAGTGTGTTTGAAGAGAGGGGAGTATTTTGTGGGGGATTGATAGCAATGTGTCTTTTACTATAATAATTTTCTTTTTTTAATTAGTAATTTTTAATGGACAACTTAATTGGTTTCATTGACATTTCCATATATGCATTTCATTGTGCATTGCTCACCTAACTTCCCCTTTACCCTCTCATGACCCTCCTCCCCCAGCCCTACCCCATCACCAATGGTCTCCTTTCTACTTGCATGTCTTGTTGTGAGAATATTTATCTATATATGTGCATCCCGATTTTGATATAAGTTCAAACTTTTTTCTATAGTGATCTACCTTTTTACATTCTCAGCAGTATTAGGTGAGTGATCTAGTCCATTTACATTATTGCCAGCCTTTGGTACATACAATAGGTGGAACACTATTGTCAGTGCTTCTCTGCAATTCATAGGGTCTTATGGCTAATTATTTCTTGGGAGTCGGTTCCTGGGTCCTTCTCCCAAGCCTACAACACCTCTTGTTCCCAGGCAGTCTCCCATCCAAATACTACCAGGCCCAACCATGCCTAGCTTCTGAGATCTGATGGGATGGGATGCCACAGTGGTGCAGCTATGACCAACATGGTTGCGTTTTGTTAAATGGTGGCTTCTCTTTGAGTAGAGAGGTCAGGGAGTGGTCCTTCCACTGTAGCCCTCTGAATCCTACAATTAGAAAGGATTTTCTCTAAGATGCTAACATTCACACTGATTGTCGAAGTTCTCCACAAACATCCACAGAATTACTTTTAAAGATTATTGATACATTTTTGCCTGGAGGTAAATGTCTTGTTTCAGCTTCTGCAGGCAGAAAGGGGAGGAAGTAGGTATGGAGCTGTGGGTAGCCGCTCCTTACAGAGACCTTCAACCAATTCCAGGTTTCAGATCCATTTTTCACTCCCTGTCTTTGCTGCACATGCTGCTTCCTTGAGTCCAGATCCTCTTTACATCTCTCAAGTTACTTCCCTTCCATAGGGCAGTCCCTTCCCAGTCATTTATGTGCTTAGTGATTTTCTTGGCTCTGTATCACCCATCAGTGAAGGATTCTACTCCTATCTTTTTGTGACTTTTAAATGGATCAGCTCTTTGAAAATTTGCATTGTATTTCAGTGTTCATCCTTTACACTCACTGATAGTCTATTGGTTTTCTTTCTTTCAGTGTTTTCTTAGAAAACTTATGATGTTTCCATATCAATATTTCCTGTGAGGACTAAAATTCAGAAACATGTCTGGCCTCGAAGTACTATGTCTCTCCCTTGATGGAACAATACGATTTTGTGGTTTTCTATTTTTTAAAAATATAATAATAATTTAATTTTTAATTTTTATTTTTGAATATTTTTTTCTCTCTTTATTGGTAAATGTTGGTGGGGTACAGAGTAATATAGCATTTTTTTTCTTCCATTGTGCAATTGTGACATCACTTGGTTATACCTTGATCAACTTACAAGGTTTATGGGAACTTTTGACTAATACGTAGTAAAACTCATGCATATTTGGGTTATATTCCCCTATTTTTCCCATGTACTTGTGAAGTTGCATTGCTTACACTGAGATTGTCCTCTCCTTTATCCCTCTACCTTGATTCTCTTCCTCATCCCACCTTCCACAATCTTCGCTTCTCTCTACTAATTCCCTCCATCCTCCTTTCTACTCCTTATATTATCCCTTCTTTGCTAAGTTTAATTGTGCATTTTTATATATCAACTTACATATAGGATTTTTTCTCCCTTTAAATAAGATTCAGCTCCCATAAATGAGTGAGAACATGGTATTTCTGTTTTTAAGCTTGTGTTCATGGTTTTCTATTTTTTTAAAAAACAGATTTATTGTTCCTTGGTTAGCTGGTCCAGCCTCTCACTGAATTCCTCCCTGGTAACTCTGGTCTACATTCATTCCCTGATCCCTCCCTTCTCATAACATGCTACAAGCTTTCATCTTCTTAACCATCCAAGGAGCCCAGGATTCCTTCTTGGTGGGAGTTGGAATTAGTTTTGAGTTCTGTAACCTCTCAAGATGGTTATAACACTCTAGAAGTATGGCACAAGATGCAGCACATTCTTGGTGATGATGGCTGCCATGATACTGATATCAGACCAACTTCTTGTCATCAGGAAAGGTCATAGTTCCTGATGGTTGGATTCCAGATCTTGTGGCTTTACAGAATTTGTGTTTCTTGAATTAGGGAAGTTTAGCAGGTAATGTGGTGTGTGTACAGTTGCTTGTGTGTTGTAAGCTACATTATGATGTGGGAGATTTCAGTGATGGAAGTCCAGAATCTGCAGCTGGCAACTTGCCCAAAAGGGACTTCCAACAAATACAGGGGTTGAGACATTGATGCTTCAGAAGAGGGAAGATGGCGGGCCTTGTACGAAAATAACTAAGAAGCAGCTCAACAATGATCAATGATGAATAATGAAGGCACATTCTGGAAATACTACTCAACCAGAGCTGGCAGAACTATAGAAGTAAGCCCTAATCACCTGTTTGGCATTATTTCTAATACTTTGGCAATGGGTATATATCCAGTAAGAGAGGGGATCTGGTAAGATCTTTTAGCCACAATACCTTTTAGCAGTGAATAATCCAAGCCTGTCACATTATCTTATTTTTCCGATAGTAATGATAATAGTAATGATAAGGGATAATATTTGGATATCCACCATGGTGCTTTGGCATAAGCATTTAAAATAAAACTTGCCATCACTTACAAGGCTATCATTTTTTAATGAGAACACTGAGTCTTACAGTCTCCATAACTTAATGTAGTAAATACAGGATCAAGTGTTAAACGTAGGTCTAAGCTCTGTAGGGGCAGATATCATAGCTACTTTGTTTACTTGGTACCTCTGGTGGTTTAAGTAACGTCCTTCACATAAGAGATGCTCAATAAATATTTGAACAAATGAATGATTGTCATATCAAAATGCTTTCCACCATCTTCTTTTTTATTATTTTACATTAAGATTATTTATGAATTTGGGCCATTACCTTCCTGATTCTGAATAGCAGCTATTGCAAGGAGTTCTGAGAGCGGGAAGCTATTAAGTGAAAGTAGTAATTTTTGGTGAGCTGGAGGTCCTCGGTGAAATGGGCAATTAGCTTTGGCTGGCATGAATTATGTAGAAGTAATGACAGGCCTGTAGAGGTAAACCATTATTTAGTTAATGGTTTTGTCCTCTCAGTTAACAGATTTATGTAATAAAGGAATCTCTAACTTATGAAGTACAGAGAGCCCAAAGAGGCCCATAGGAAGTCCTCAGAAAGTGTGAAATCGAATGCAAAATTGTATCATGTATGCATTTTTCTGGGGTAAGAGTCCACAATTTTTAGGAAGTTGAACATTAGCAGCATTAACAGTTGTTCAATGGGATCACTTATTTAAATTCTGGTAGGCACTTCTGTATCATGTTGGAATTGTTGTTGTTGTTAGGTGCCGTCCAGTCGGTATCTGACTCATAGTGACCCTTTGCACAACAGGGGAAACACTATTGTCAGTGCTTCTCTGCTGTTCACAGGGTTTTCAATGGCAGACTGATTTTTGGGAGGGGGTTGCCAGGTCCTTCTCCCAAGCCTACAGCTTCTGGTGTTCCCAGGCGGTCTCCCATCCAGGTACTAACCAGGCCCGCCCCTGCTTAGCTTCCGAGATCTGAGGGGATCGGATGCCACAGGGCTACTGCTGCAGGCGAATGTTGGAATTAGGAGCACTCTTTTTTCTTTTTTTGGCAATACCTGGGAGTTGAACCCAGGGCCTCACACATGCTTTGCAAGCACTCTACCACTGAGCTGCACCCTCAGCCCCCAGCCCATTTTTAAATTTTTTATCTTGAGACAGCATCTCACTAAGTTACACAGGCTGCCTCTGGCTGTGAACCTGTGATCCTCCTGCCTCCACCTCCTGAGTCACTGGGATTATATATGTGAGCCACCGCACCCAGCTAGAAGCATTCTTTTTATTGATTTTTATTAAAATGACAAATTTCATTTTTTTTTTCTAAAAATAGTGGACTTCAATGTGTTTTCAGGTATAGTTGACATATCCTACCCTAGACCTGGGACATATCATGTCTTAATAAAAAGCTCAAGTCTCCTATTACATCCAAAACAAAGTTGTTGTTGCTATGGTCGGGTCCAAGACTAAAGAGAATATTAATTCATTTCCAATTTACATGGAGGCAGGATGAAAATAAGTGGTCTTTTCTCTGACCACCCAAACTGCCAGCTACTCTGAATGCTTTGCCTTGTTCCTTCATGTTTTGAATCAAACTAGCTAAATTGGAGTCTTTTAGAGGTTTTCTCTAAACATGCTAGAGAGCATTTACCTGTGCATAAAAAAACCTCCTAGACCTGCCTGCCTAAATCTGGCAATGAATGCCCCATGCCTGCTAGCAAGTTGGGCTTTGCTTTGATCTGTGCCGTGTATGACACTGTATTTTTTGGCTGCTCTAAAGCAGACTGCCAATTAGATCCAAATGTGTCAGACAGACTCAGGGCAGATACTACTGGCCAAGTTTCCATTAATGGTTACTACTGATTGATGCCTGCAGCCGTCTGTTCATTTAGAAATAGAAACCTATACTCATCTTTAATCTTGGGGTTGGAAGTTGAGCTAATGGGGAGGGAAAAGTCTCATAACACAGTTACATCTCTTCGTCAACTTTTTGTTTTCTTTTCAACACAGGCAAGATGCAGACTATTAGGAGTTTCTGATTTCTCTTGTTCAGACTAGAGCACGCTTTTCGTTTTCTAAGGTATAGAAGGATGAAAGGAAAAGGAAAGAAAGTCATGTTCATGGAAGGGCTTACAATGGTGTTACATGCATTTACACGCGTTCACATAGGATCCTCTCTGATTCTCCACCAACTCTGGAAACGACAGATTCATATTTAAGATACTGCTGGGGAAACCACAGTTCCAGGAAGAAAAATACATGCTTTTATATTGTGAACAATCTAGGTGTACGAATTCAAGCAGGCATCTGTTGAGTTCAACACCCTACACTATTTCTACTGTACTTGATGATAATGGTAGTGACCGTGATGTTAATTCCTGTGGTATCATAAAAGAGATCTAAGAAAACCTTAAGTGCCCAATAGGAATGGGAATAAGCTGTAGTTTATTCAGGCTAGGAATTTACCTAGATTTTACCTACATAGACTAATAAAGAAAAATTAGACCAAGAACCTTATTTCTAGCTTTCAACCTTTGCATTAGTCTTTGGAAATGGGCTGGTGTTTGTTTTACCCTATTCCTGGGCTACAGGTTCTTGAAATCGGAGCTGTGTTCTGAGAAGTACACTGCACCCAGGGAAAGGACTGAGGAGGAAAAAAGAAAAGCAAACCTCCCTTCTTTGTACTGAGGCGTGTTGCCTGCACTTGGATTTCCATTGACACCATCTGGGACTGGTTTGGCCCATTTCTGAAGGAGGATCCTAACCATGACTCACGGAGCCTGAATCTTATTTGTGGCAGCAATTAATTCTAGAAACTTAAAATGCATTCATTATGTTCGAAATTATGTTTAATTTTTTTCTTTCTTCCCAGTACTTATTTTCTAAGCATGTAATTTGATGTGTGGGAGCTCATTGCAGAAAACTGAGTGAAGTATGATTCAGTACCACCCTTTCTTGTAACCAGAACTTTTAGCAGTGGTAATAGCCTAGAGCAGAAGTTGGTAAACTTTTTCTGGAAAGTGTCAAACAACAAATATTTTAGACTTCGTAGGTCATATGGTGTCTGTGGGAACTACTCAACTCTGCTGTTGTTAGCATGAAAGCAGATAATAGGCAGTGTGTAAATGAATGGCTGTAGCTGTGTTCCAATAAAACTTTATTTATAAAAATAGGAGGAGGGCCAGATTTGACCTTTGGATGTAGTTTGCCAAACCCTGGGCTAAAAGCTGCCTCAGGTTTTTCTTTTTCTTTCCTTTCTTTCTTTCCTTTCTTCTTCTTCTTCCTCTTCTTCTTCCTCCTTCTTCCTCTTCTTCCTCTTCTTCTTCTTGTTATTATTTTTGTGCGTGGTACTGGGGGTTGAGCCCAGGGCCTTGCGCTTGCATGCTCTGCAAGTGCTGGACCACTGAGCTGCACCCCCAGCCCATTATTTTACTTTTTGAGACAGGGTCTCGCTAAGTTATACAGACTGCCTCTGGTCTCAAACTTGGGATCCTCCTGCCTCTGCCTCCCAAGCTGCTGGAATTACAGGCATGTGCCACTGCGCCTGTGTCTGTCTCAGGTTCTTCTGTGTCAATGACACTCATAGCCAAGCACATAGTAAGTACTCAATAAACTTTTCAAAGAGCTGAATGCACACACAAAGTAGTAGCAGAACAGAACTCTTTGTAAACTATTACTTTAACTGTCTCATACCTTAAGGAGTTGGTAGAAATAAACTCAATTTATAGATAGAAGAATAAAACATGAGAAACTAGGGTCCCATGAAATTGCAGGCAAATTTTCATGTTGAACTGAAGCTTCCTGACTCTATTCCATGATATATTTACTGAGCTCCCTTGGTCTGTACACATTCATATTAACTGTATCATTTGTTCTAAGGGAAGCTGCTGCTTTTTAAGAAAATATTATTATTTTCTGTTTCATCATATAATCTGTTTCATCATATAAAGTTCTCTTATTATATCAGAAAACCCATTTCAAACAGGCTTAAACAATATGGGGAATTAGCCAGACACAATGGTGCATAAACCTATAATCCCAGAGATTTGGGAGGTTAAAGCAGGAGGATTGCAAGATTCAGGCCAGAGGCAGCCTGTAGAACTTAGTGACACCCTGTCTCAAAATAAAAAAATAAAAAACGAGCTGAAATTGCATTTCAGGGGTAGAGTACTTGCCTAGCATGAGTGAGGCCCTGGGTTTAACACTCAAGTCCTATAAAACAAACAAATAAACAAAATAACAAAAAACCCAGTGACAGAATTTGTTAGCTGACAAAAAGGGAAAGTGTAGGTAACTGGGCAGGTTCAGGGAAGGCTTGACTCAGTCACTCAGTTACCCAGGACCTAGTTCCTCTTGTCCTTCCTGTTATGTGATCATCTTCTTTATCAGACTTTACCCTTTGGGATGCCCGGTAGGGTTTTGCTTTAGGGTGGTACAGTGGAGAGAATGAACTTTTCTTCAGACTTTTGCTGACCTTGTCTGATGAAAGAAGCAGATAAGAACGGACTGGCATCTCTCCTGATGGCAGTCATGTCACTGGATGAAATCAGACAAGTCAACTGAGCATTTGGCAGTCTTCACAACTTGGGACAAGCCAGAGTATAAGCATGTTCTACGGAGAGGAACATCTTTGCGGGTATGTGATTGCCTAGCAATTTTGTGTGGCCCAAAATCATTCAGCATCACTGGAGGAGGAGAGAGGACATGAGGGTGTTGGGCAGCTAGAGAAGCACCAGCTCCTGTGAGCCACTTGGGATAAGGCGCAGCTTTTATCTTTAAGATTAATGGTGTAGCCCATAGCCATGGTGCACACCTGTGATCCCAGCAACTGGGGAGACTGAGACAGGAGGATCATGAGTTCAAGACCAGAGGCAGCCCGTGTAACTTACACTGACCTTATCTCAAGCTAAAAGATAAAATAAAAGGGCTGGGGTGGGCTTAGTGGCAGAGCACATGCAAAGTATATGTGAGGTCCTGTTTTCAGCCCCTAAGTCTGGGAAAAAAGAAAAAAAAAAAAAAGGAGCATGTGTAGACTTTTGAGCAAGAAAACATGAGCTCAAAGTTAAATGTTAGAAAAAGCCAGGTGCTACGGCTCATGCCTATAATCCCAGTGACTCCAGAGGCGGAGGCAGGAGGATCCCAAGTTCAAGGTGAGAGGCAGCCTGTGTAACTTAATGAGACCCTGTATCAAGATAAAAAATAAAATAAAATAAAAAACTGGACTGGGGATTCAGGTCAGTGGTTCAAAGCATGCATGAGACCCTGGATTCAACCTCCCCAGTACTGCAAAAAAGAAAAAGAAAAAAAAAAGAAAAAAGAAAGAGAAAAAATGAAAGAAAGAAAGAAAAGAGAAAGAAAAAGAAGGAAGGAAAGAAAGAAAAAAGAATAGAAAAGAAAGGGAAAGAAAGGGAAATTATTCCAGGAGGTCCAGAGATGAAAGCAATGGACCTGTTGTAATCAGCTGGCTGTCACACAGGGATGGGAGGGATGGAGAAGCAGAAATGAGTGACAGGAACATTGCACCACAAAGAACCACCTGGACACAGGGCTGCCGGAACAACCAAAATGACACAGGAGCTTCCCCGGGGTGTTGGGTCTGCAAACCTTGAGTCCTATGTTTGCTTTTGAGGCCAAGTACGCGGGAGTCTGGGGTGTCTTTTGCTTTGTTCCCAGATACATAGAGGAGGAGAACTCCATTAGAGGTGACAGTCCTCAGACAGGATCCTGGTTGCTCAAGTCAGGGTGGGGTCTATGCAGAGGTCTCTAACCAGTTTCCACCGCATTCTGATTGTTGTTGGGGGGTGGGGGAAGAGCCCTGGCCAGACAGAGCCCCTGGGCTCCTCCCCTCTCCAAAGGCCCAGGTGGAAACCACAGTGAGGGAAAGGTGAGGGAAAAGGTCCTTGCTAATCTCCTTTGGCTCTAATCTCCAAAGGAACACAGTCTAAAGCATCAAAGCCCTGAGCCCTGGAGGGAAAACAATGCCTCTCTTTTCTTTTGTAAAGACTCTGGCAGGAGTGTCACCATATGCAAATGCCCGGGGCTGTCTGGTGGGGGTGAGTGTCTAGCACTGTGTCCCTCAGGTCTGTGTCTCAACCAGGACTGCAAAGAGCTTCTGCCAAACCCATTGGGCAGGGGAGTGGCAGGGGGTTGGAAGGAGAGTCCCCATTGTTCTGGCTGTGGGAACACTTGTCAGGAGTATTGTTCCAGGCACTGCAGAAGGGCTTCCCACACTCCCTCCCAAGCTACATCTTGCATTAAGTTGGTGACAGTTGCAGCCACCGGTCCAGCCTGTGAATGACCAGGGGAAGGTGGCTGTAGGCTCAGAAATGGCATGATGGTCCATTATGGATTTGTAGGACACTGTCCAGCTCTGCAGGGCCTTAGCAATGCACACCTCCAAGGCCTAAATGGACAGAATTAAGGTGGGGAAGAGAACTGAACACAGTGAAGACTGGTTCTATGTACGTGTCCCTCACGTGTCAGCTTGTCGTGCTGTGGGCGCTTGTGTGTTGCTGCAGTGTTGAAAGCTATGTTGCAGGTATCTCAGATACCAGCAGGGCCACACATGGTGGACAGGTTTCAGCTCAGCTTCCAGATTAGGACAGACTAGGGAGAAGGACCTGACAGCCCACTCCCAAAACTACTAACCTTTGAAAACCCTATCAATAGCACAGAAGCACTGTCAAATATAATGCTGGAAAATGAGTCCCCCAGGATGGAAGGCATTCATAAGAAACAACTGTGCAAGAGTTGCCTCCTCAAAGTAGAGTCAGTCTTAATGATGGAAATGGAGTAAAGCACCTAGGACCTCCTTTGGCTGAGGTGACACCACTCAAAATGAGAAGAAACACAATGGCTGCAACATTGGGCTCAAACGTAGATCGTGAGCATTGCACAGTATTAGGTAGTGTTTCGTTCTGTTGTATGTAGGGTTGCTATGAGTCAGAACAGACTTGATGGCACCCAAAAACATGTAATGATCAAGTCAGAGTAGATAACATTTCTCTCAAACATTTATAACATTTTTGACATGTAATAATTATACATACTTCTGGGGCAGTGTGATATTTCAATACATGTATACTGTATGTACTGATCAAACCAGGGTCATTAGCATTTCCATCTCCTTATCATTTTTGTTTGGAAGTGTCAAGTTCCTTTCTTGTGCTGCTGCTGTTGTTAGGTGCTGTCAAATCAGTTAATACATCATTGGGTGCTATAGTTGCCCCCCACACAATATTCTGTAAAATACTATAATTTATCCTTCTATCTGTATTGGGTATCTATCATCTTGATAGGTTCTTTAGTTTGAAAGTGCTTAGAGATTATGGTAAAAAGGACTTTAAATTGAAATATTGCTTCATGTTATTCTCTTTAGAGGTCCAGCCAGAGTGAGTTGCTTTTCAGGTAAAATCAGTCCTCAAATCACAGGCACATGTGTCACATAGAGAGAGATGAATAGTTATGAATGGTAGAGAACTTTCCAGTCTTTCTTCTCTGGTCCTTTGATGCTTTCCTGTGCATTAAAACACTCTCTCCTGATATGGCAAACAAAGAGATCCCTGTGGCTTGGTTTTAGGCAAAGGTGACAAGAGCATTCCTTTCACTCCATTCAACGGCCCATGATGTTGGTTTGCTATAGGCTGGGCACCGTGGTACAGATGAAGGGCAAGGGAAGGGTATTCCCAGACAGGACAAAGTCCACGCCTTCAAGGTGCCCAAGGTCTATAGGGGAAGATGGGCTTCTTTTCAAATAATTCTTACATAAATTAGACTATGCAAGCGTTCTAGGAAAGGTACAAATGACATGGAAAGACGAGTAGAAGCCACAGACGGTGGCACATGCCTGCAATCCCTGTGACTCCAAAAGCGGAGGCAGGAGGATCACAAGTTTGACAGGCAGCACTATTTAGTAAGTCCCTGCCTCAAAATAAAAAATTAAAAAGGGGGCTGGGGTGCAGCTCTATGGTAGAGCACTTGCAAAGTATGTGTGAGGCCCTGGTTTCAATCCCCAAGTGCTGCAAACAAATAAACAAACATCATCTGGCTGAAGGTGAGGCTGAGGCAGACCTAACGGGCTGCTCCTCCCTGGAGAGGTAAGATGGGAGGAGGGAGCGAGTTTCCACAGAGACAGACGGAACACTAGGCCTCTGCCCTTTTCCCCCTAAGTGGCTAAGCCTGGAAGGGAGAAGAGCTGAATTTTCCCTGTCATCTCTTCTTGGTTAGTATTTACTGAGTCCTCCTGAACAATCCCCAAAGAATTAGCCAATGAAAACCCTACGAGGTTGCTAGGAGTTGGATCCAAGTCCATAGCACCTAACAACAATAATCCTGGGCGTAGGGAAGCGCCCTAATCACAGGAATGTGCAGTCAGATGCAGAAGACAAATTGTTTTCATTGCCTAAAATTTGAAACTGATGTTTTTCAGAGACCTTGGAGGTGCTGAAGCCACTCATCTATCAAAGCATTTTTCTTAGGCTGCTGCTCTGTGCTTGTTGTTAGGAGCCCTTGAGTCAGCTCTAACTTGTAGTGACCCGATGTATGACAGAACATAACACTCCCTGACACTGTGCCATGCCCTGCACTGTCAGTGCTTCTCTGCTGTTCCTAGGGTTTTCAATGGCTGATTGTTTGGGGATTGTTTTGGGAGTGGGCTGCCACGTCCCGCTCCCATTTTTTGCAGTGCTGGGGATTGAACCCAGGACCTCAAAGGGCACAGAACAGCACTCTACCAGCTGATCTGAACTGCAGTCCCACTTGTGCA
Organism: Pedetes capensis; assembly: GCA_007922755.1. Taxonomy (NCBI): domain Eukaryota; kingdom Metazoa; phylum Chordata; class Mammalia; order Rodentia; family Pedetidae; genus Pedetes; species Pedetes capensis. The sequence continues at coordinate 83,184 of VMDO01000759.1, forward strand.
AGGCATGGTTAAACAATGGTCCTTCACGGGTTCTTGTTTCATGTATTTTTGAAAACCTGCCTTTCTGATTTGAGTAAATTACACACCCACCTCATTTTGACTCATTGGCTGCTTTCGGAGACGGCTCAGGTGGAGTGTCACGTAGCATGTTCAAGCTCAGGAAAGCTGATCCTATGAAGAACAGGGAAGTACAGAGGTGATTCTCTGCAAACCCCAGAGAAGGTGTGGCCTGGGGCAGAGAGACAGAAGGAGCAGGAAGATACATTTGTTGAATAGCTTTATATACCGGGCCGTATGCTAGGTACGTTACTGATAGTAGTATCTCAGTAGCCTTAGAGACATCCTGCACAAAATAGGAGATATTCCAGATCATGACAAAGAAACTGAGACTGTAAGAGGTGAAGCAACTCACCTGCGGTCTACTTACTCTGCAGTGAGGAAAACAGGATCCACAGCCAGAATCCAGGGCTTGCACCACCCTGCTAGGTGACTCTATCAGAAAACAAACAATGCTGTTCTTTCCTGGTGCTGATCCCTGGAAGGGAAAAAATGCTAACAAACACCACCCCACTAGCACCTCGGTGCCAGGGTAAAACTTTTTAAAAAAATGTTGACCACCACGAGAGTAAAAATACATTTTTCAAGAAGAGCTAGTACAGATTTATAAATCAAATTTCCAAAGTTTCACAGAGCAAGTCTGATAGAGGGTGGTAAGTGCTTTAGACTTTCAAGTCATTTGTTATTTCAATTTTAAAATGTGCTGGTCCTAACCTTTCAAACTCATGTGGCCGACACAGTGACAGTACTGTTTGGGTGTCACAAATTGGAGATTTATTTGTAGCTTTGGACAAAGAAATTCTAACAACCTCTTTTCCCTTGCACTCCTCTGGCTAAGGACACTATGTTATCCTTTTATGAGCTATTTTTCTCAAAAGAAACTGGATCTGTTGTCCATAAAAGAAACGGATAAAACTAGATGATTCTTCAAGAGCCTTGCATTCTACTTGTGTGTTGGGGTTACACCTGCAGCACACTCTTCATTTTGGACCTTCCCACTGACAAAGGGCTCCAGCATAGCCCAGCTTCAGCAGGATGGGCACTTGAATATGAGGAAGTAGATCGTGTCTGCTTTGTACACATTTTCCCTCGGTTGAGATCAGGCACAGAGATTTTCTTTTATGACTCCTCCTTGTGAGGAAATTGTTGTTGTTGGAGGCTGTCAAGTCAGGTCTGACTTACTGTGACCTGATGCACAACAGGGCAGAGTGCCTGGTACAGTATCAGTGCTTCTCTGCTATTCATAGGGTTTTCGATGGCTGACTGTTTTGGGAGTGGACTGCTGAGTCCTTCTCCCTAGCCTGCAGCCTTTGGTATTCCTATGCAGGCCGGCTCTGCTTAGCTTCTGAAATCAAATATGATCGGATGTCAGGGTTGTAGGGCTGCACACTTGTGAGCAAACAGAGCTTTAAAATCAGCATTTTTTTACTTTACCTCTCGACGTTTCTGCTACAGCTGGTGGTCTCTGTTGCCTGCAGTCTGCGCGGCATTCCAGGGTGTAGGGGAGAGAAAGGTGGGGGTCTGATGAGAAGGGCCTTACGGTTCCACCTACAGGAGAGGCTCTGTTAGTCGCCTTTCAGTTGCCGGGACAAAACTCCTGAGATAAACACCTTCAACGGTACAGAGATTTATTTTGAGTCATGATTTCTGAGGTTTCAGCCTGTGGTCACTTGGCTCTGTAGTTCCGGGCCTGTGGAGACACGGAAGATCATGGCGGAAGCATGCAGCGGCGTGAAATACAGACCTGACGCCCGCCAGGAAGTAGAAAGACCGGAAGGGGCGGGCGTCCCACAATCCCTTTTGTACGTCTCCAATGACCTACCTTCCTCCAACTAAGCCCCACCTCCTAAAGTTTCCAGCACTTTGCGACACTGCCATCAGCCGAAGGTCAAGGGTTCAAGACGTGGGCCTTTGGTGGACGTTCCAGACCCAAAGGGTTACAGCCTCCCGTCTGAAGGTCGCACTTCCTGGACTTGTGGGAAGGAAGCTGAAGGAAGCGTTTTTTAGGATCGCCTTTGTGTGCTGTGAAGCGCTAGACAGGGAGGAGCAGGTATTGCCTTGGGGCTGAGTGAAACTTCCCTCTTTATCCTAGTTATAAAAGATGGCCACCTGCTCCTCAATGCAAGTGGGTATTCGAACAAACGGGTGTTTCGTTTTTTTTTTTTTTTTTTTTTTTGTGGTACTGGGGGTTGAACCCAGGGTCTCGCGCCTGCATGCTTTGCAAGTAGTGGACCACTGAGCTGCACCCCCAGCCCATTTTTATTACTTTTTTGAGACAAGGTCTCGCTAAATTACGCAGACTACCTCTGGTCTCGAACTTGTGATCCTCCTGCCTCTGCCTCCTGGGATTACAACCGTGCTGGGATTCGCTGGGATTACCAGCGTGCACCACCATGCCCGGCTCTAAACTGGTGCTTTTTACCTGACCACGGTTTCTCTTTGTCTAATAAATCAATAATCTATTGATTCCCTATTATTCACAGATATTATACTTTGTGTGGACTGAAAACAAATGAGATATGGTCTCTGCACATTGTTGTTGTGTTAGGTGCCGTCTAGACTGTGGCTGATTGGTAGCGACCCTATGTACAACAGGAGAAACACTACTGACAGTGCTTCTCTGCTATTCATAGGGTTTTCAGTGGCTGATTGTTTTGGGGGAGTGGATTGCTGGGTCCTTCTCCCAAGCCTACAGCACCTGGTATTCCCAGGCAGTCTCCCATCCAAGTACTAACCAGGCTCGACTCTGCTTAGCTTCTGAGATCAAATGGGATCAGATGCCACAGTGGTGCAGCTACAGACAACTGCACAGTGTAGCAGCCACTTAGGGCTTGGTAAAGAACTTTGCCAAAGGACTGTGGTGTCTGCCTGTTGGTGTCTGAGTCTTCTCAGATTGCCTTAATAAAATGCTGAGACAGTAGAAATTTTATGTCTCCCAGTTCTGTGGGCTTCAGGTGTCCAGCAAGACACGTTCCATTCCAAGGTTTTTTCTCTCTAGGTGTATAGGCAGCTGCTGTCTCACTGTGTGCTCCTGTAACGTCTTTGAGAGAGGTCTGGTCTCTCATCATTATAAGGACATTAGCCTCATAATGGTGCCCCAACTCTTATGACCTCATCTACACTTTACAAAGGACTCCACTTCCAAATACCATTACAGTGAGGGCCCAGGCTTCAACATATGAAGTTGGGAGGAGGGGACAGATGCTCAGCCTGTAACACTTGGTAAGCTCAGGTGCTCGGATGAAATAGAAAAAGGAAAGAGCATATCAGAGCGTCCATTTCCTCAGGCCCCTTTGAGCTTTACTGTAGAGAGAAGACAGGCTCCATACTCTATCCCAGAATTTAACCTTCTCCTTTCTTCCAAAGCCACTCTGGCTTTTTGCCCTGTGTGAAATTAAGGCTCTGAGTTTTAAATCAAAAAGCTCCTGGAGTTCCACACACCAATTAATGTGTTGAGTATTGAAACCTGTTGGATGTACATAGCTGAGAAATATATAGTCTATCAAGAAAATCATCCAATTTATCTGTCAGCTTCTATAACTAACTTAAAGGTAGTACAGAGACCACTGCTCAGTTCCTTCTCAACTCACTACTTTATTGATTCTTTTCTTGTGCTTCTTGGTTCTTCCATTTAGTATTTCCCATGTGCTGTAGTTGGAATTTTAAATGTCTTCCAAAGTTCCCTGTGGTAATGGCTCGCCCCCTGCCACTTGGCACTAATGGGAATTGATGGAAATTTTAAGAGGTGAGGCCTAGTGAGAGATCCTTCAGTCTTTGGGGGCATGCCCTCAAAGGAGACTGGGATGCCAGTCTCTTTACTTCCCTGCCATGGGTTTTGCTGCACCATGCACTTCCACCATGATGTGCAGCCTTGCTAGAGGCCCAAAATGAACAAAACCAAGTGATCATGGACTGAAGCCTTCAAAACTGTGGGGCAAAAGGAACCTGTTCTCTTCATAAATTGACTCCCCAAGGCATTTGTTATAGTGATAGAAAGCTGGCCACACTGTCTTCCCTCTATCTGATCCTTCACCTCTGCCTCCTCTTCTTCCTTGCTCAGGAAGACAAAAAGTAGCAGTGAATTGTTGCTTTGTTTTTCTGTCACTGTGCCAGGAACAACAAGACTTGGTACATTCACTTAAGATAAGCAGGCCTGGGCTGTAGTTAAACGTTCCCAGATAATGTTCCAAGGGAAACAGTGTGGGGGTTGGATACGGCCAGTCCCCTCTGAGCTGGTGTCAGCAGAGGCCTTTGTTGTCATGTTCACAAGGTGTTTCTTGGGCTGCAGAGATGGAATCCTACAACATCAGCCATCACTCTTGGTCACTGGCTTCTGGGGCTCTTCCTCCAAGTAAAGCAGGCTACTGAGGAAATTCCAACTGGGATAACCCCATTTTTTTCAATGTTAATTTTTTGAGCAACATTGAGTTTCTTGACCCTTTGACTACTAACATCAAATTGAAATATATGACAATAAGTATTTTTATTTCCAGAAACTCTTCGTTAGAATGAATAAAACAAGAATATGATTAGCAAAATAACTGGAATGTATAATAAGTAAAATCATCATGTAATTAGCGATCTGTATCATTTGAACAGGGCTGGGATTTAGCTCAGTTGGTAGAGTGCTGCGCTGCAGTCTCTGAGGTCCCAAGTTCAATTCCCAGCACCACAAAAATGGGAGAAGGACCTGGCAATCCGCTCCCAAGGCAATCCTGAAACAGTCAGCCATTGAAAACCCTATGAGGCTCACCATGAGTCGGATACCGACTGGACAGCACCTAACAACGATAATCATTTGACTGCACGAGACTCTTGTAAGAAGAAAATGTAAATTGGCATCTAATTACTGTACCAAAGAATTCAGCTGAAAATACAGAAACAAGGACAAGTAGAAAAAGCAACATTAGGTATAATAATAATATATTTTATGTGTGGCAAGGTGTAAAACAGTTATTACACAGTGGTACATTGCACATTGTACAGATACTTTTTGGTTTTGTCTCAGTTTTACTTTGTAAACATCTAGTGCATCTTCTTGTATTTCCTTCCACAAGCAGGTGATCATCCATGTGGATCATGAGCTTTGCAATGTTTGTGTTTTACCTTACTCTTCTGTTTACATGTGGCAATCATTTTCTCTACCAGTGGAGTTACAGATTGAAGCAACTCTGTCTTCTTTCTGAACGTTTCATTGTGTAGGATCCGTGCATTTATAACAGCTGCCACACACAATTTGTAAAAATACCTTTTCCCATCACTTTCTGTTAAATCCATACACACTTTTTGACATAAGTGTACCCATGGTAGTCAAAGGGTTAAAGTAGTTTGTTCCCCAGGCAGCCCATGGAAGCTTATCTTTCTGAATGAACAAACCTGATGATCTGCACCGTTACTGAGGATATCCACATGATTATATGGAATTGCAGAAACTTGAATATGGAGGGAACTTGTTGTTGTTAGGTGCTGTTGAGTTGGGTCTGACTTATAGGAACTCTATGTACAACAGAATGAAACACTCCCTGACACTGGGCCATGCAAGGCTCTATGTCAGTATTTCTCTGCTATTCACAGGGTTTTTGATGGCTGGTTTGGGAGTGAGCTGCCGGGTCCTTCACCCAAGTCTACAGTACCTGGTGTTCCCAGGCAGTCTCCCATCCAAGTGCTAACCAGGTCTGACCCTGCTTGGCTTCTGAGATCAGATGAGATCAAAGCCAGGTTGGTATGGGATTATCTAGTCCAACCTTCATGATTGCAAGTGAAGAAAGCAAGACCCATTGGGGGGTGTCTTTTGCCAGTCAGCAAAAAAGCTGGGCCTATGTCAGAGGTTTCTGACCCTAATACAATTCGTAGTTCTGTTGACTAGGACCCAAGTTGGAAAGTCTTTATTTTTTTCTTCCTTTCTTTCTTTTCCTTTTTCTTTTTTTCTTTTCCTTTTTTTTTTCTTTTTGGTTGAGATAAATTTCCTTTGAGGATAGGATTGCCCGGCATTTTAACAAAATGCTGGGAATGTGATAAGATCATGGTTTAATAGGCTGGCTTGGCACTGATTTCACATCTTTAACAGAACCAGTAGTAGATATAAAGGTGATAAGTTGAGCTTGGAAAATGTGCTGGGATAAAATCTCCTAAATCAACAAAAGCAAGACTGTGTTTTGTTCTGGGCTCTGAATTGTGTCCTGGACTTCTGGGCTTAGACTGAAGCACTGGGCTTCTGTTGGCAGTTTATGTGAAGGGATGCTGTTTTCAGACTGCGTGATATGTATATTGTGGGGTGAGGGGAGGGTGTAGTTGTGAGGGGGAATGAGAGAAATGGTCAGTGTATCTAGGAAGAAAATGCATTTATGACGGGTGTCAGGAAGTGAATTTCTTCATCCTGATCTTGTTACTAAAATGTAGGCTGTTTCACATCTCAAGGATTCCTCTGATATTAAGGAAAATAAATATTAATTAAGGACACATTTTCTGACAGGCTTTGTGTTCACAAAATATCCCTCAACTGTGAACTTGGAGACCTAGATCTAGATCTAGAATTTTGCAGCTAGAAAAAAACCCATCAAGTCATCCAATTTATCTCTTCATGACACTGATAAAGAAACTAGGTCCCACGGGATGGGACCAAGTAGGTTGAGCTGTGCCACAATGAAGTCAAGAACGTTCAACCAGGGGTAATTCCCACTGTGCCATGCCAGGCTCTATGTCAGTGCTCCTCTGCTATTCATAGGGTTTTCAATGGCTGATAGTTTTGGGAGTGGGCAGCTGGGTCCTTTTCCCAAGTCTACAGCACCTGGTGTTCCCAGGCGTCTTCTATCCAAGTACTAACCAGGCCCCACCCTGCTTAGCTTTCCAGATCTGATCTGACACCAGGGTGGTGTTGGTACCAGTGGTAGATAGAAACATATTTGATAGGTTAGAGTTTTACAGAAGAATGGGATACTGTTTTTGTGTTTTGCAGTCCTACTTAGTCACATTCATGAAGGATTGTATTACGTATATGCTCATGAATGAAGGATTGTATTACGTATATGCTCATGAATATGTTCACATGTATGCTAATGTATGCATATGTAAATAGGACAGCCCCTGCGCTTTTGGAAGCAAGAGTGCAGTGGGAACACTATGCCATGCACAGAACCGCCAGCCAGCCAGGTGCTGATAATTCCCAGGACAGCAGCCACCTGCAGCTTCCCCTTGGTGCTGACAGGGCTTCGTGGTGTGGCCCTAAGGATGAGCAAATGAGCTTGGTGACTTGTTCCTGATTCTGTGTGGATGTGGTTCCCAGCTAAGAGATATAACTTGGAGGGCAGTGTGGGGAATGGGTGCCCAGGGGAGCTGTGGTTGGTCTCCCCATTCTCAAGGGAAAGCATTGCATGTAGAGCCTTTTAGAGGGAACCTACCAGAAGTACCCCTCAAGATACGTGGCCCTCCTCAGTGGCTCTTTTTGGTCTGTTTACCCCCTCCCCACATTGAAGCTTTCAGGGTGGAATGGAGTTCTGGGCTCTTCATGCCTGTTTTGGGGCAAGTGACCTCTCCTGTGGCCTGTGGCTCTCCCCAGTGGCAACGAAGCAAGCAGGCTGATGTGTAGGGGTCAGAACAGGTTGACCAGGAGTTCACAGCTGCTCTGCTTGGGGCCAGACGGGAAGCCCTGTCACAGCAGTCCAAGGAGGAATGGGTGTTGGCCTCAGGGCCAAGTCATCACAGAGGGTGTTAGTAAAGACCCCCAACACAGGGAAGTTCTCATTCCTGCACAACCATGTGGGATCACCCTCTCCACACCAGCCCCAAAGCAGATGAGAACGTCTGGCATCAAGAGCGTGGTTTTGCCTGGTGTACTGGTGCACACCTGCAATCCCAGCACTCAGGAGGTGGAGGCAGGGAATAGGGAGTTCGAGGCCAGCCTGGGCTGCATAGGGAGACCATCTCAGAAAAAAAAAAGGAAAGAGAAAAGGAAGGAAAAGAGAAGAGAAAAGAAAAGAAGGAAGGAAGGAAGGAGAGAGACATGATTTTGCTGCCCCAGTTTCTTTCTTCTCTACAGCTCCCCTTTACTCCCCATATCTCAGGGGTTTTCAAGGCCTTCAAAGTCCAGCACTGAAGCTGGGATATGGGGAAGGTTCCTGGGTGCAATTTGAGTTACATATTGAAGCATTACATATTAAGCATTTGAGACAGAACCGAGGCAAGGGGCTAAGATACAACTTCCATCTTCATTTCCTCTCCCATCCCCATGACAAGGTTGTGATGCTGGCTGTCCACATAGCTCACCTGTGGCCCTGTAGGTGTGGGGACAGAGGGCATTTCCCGGTGGCATTCTTATGTTCTTTGGCATCCTCTCCCACTTAGTGTTAGAGAGGAACAGTTCTTGGGCAGCTGGGAGACTGAAGTCTGAATCCTATTCCACTGTTAGCTCCGGGACCTCAGGCCATTTTAGTATATCATTTCCCCCCTTTTACTTGTTGACTAGAAATGTGTCAATTATAAAGCAGTATAAAGGGGTAAGGTATATTATGTTCTGGTGCTTAGATGGTAGTTAGCTTGATTTCTGTTGAGTAGGACTATGGAGGGAGGGAAAAGAATTTCAGTATTAAGGGGCAGGAAACTTGAAAGTGTGGCTGCTGAGGACATGGAGGGAAGGAAAGACCATACTGGATACATTGCCCAGAATGTGGTCAGTTGCACAGACCACAGGGAATGACTTTGAAGCCACGTGCAGTGGCACATACCTATAATCCCAGCCACTGGGGAGGCGGAAGTAGGAGGATTGTGAGTTGAAGACCAGAGGAAACCTGTGCAATTTAGCAAGACCCTGACTTAATAAAAAATTTTAAAAATGGGCTATGGATATGCAGCTCAGTGGCAGAGCACTTGCAATGTGCAAGGCCTGGGTTCAACCACCAAGTACCAAAAAAACAAAACAAAACAAATGAACAAAAAAGTCGAGGTAAAAGGGGAAAGGGGAAAAACTAAGGTTTATGTTAAAATATATGAAAGATAACTATTTTGGTTACAAATTATGATAACTTAAAATCTTGCCCACAGTGGCTTATATTTGACCATTGAAAATTTTTTCCCCGTTGATGAAACATTGTTCTTTCACCTCAATTCCCTTTGAAAATATAGATAACCCTTCTGGAAGGGTTAATATGTTAAGCCACCTAATCCCTTTGCTGTTCACTTCCTGACAGGGATAGGCTGGGTAAGAGCAGTGGCAAAGGATTATATGGAGAGAGAGATGAAATTAGGATAGGGAGGAAGCGAGGGACTTCAGACACGCTTTGCTCTTCATCATCTTGCATAGGTTTCAGTTTTGGGAGGAGTCATCCAGGGGCAGGGACGGAGACCCCTGAGTGTGTGTAGGGAAGAGACCTATTGATCAAGGATCTGGGAGGGCAAACCTGAGATGCAGAGACTGAGTGGCCCTTGGTCCCTCACTGTTGAGTGTGTTGGCCAGGCACAATGAAAACACGTCATGCTTCTGCAGAGACGGTGAGTTTCCTTCCTCTTCTGGGGTCCCTTCTGATGCGCTCTGATCTCGGGGAGAAATGTGTGCTGACAGCGATTAATAAATAACCTATCCTGCTTTATAAAACCTTCCCAATTCAGGATAGCATAGGCCCTCACCCCTTTCCCCTGGGGAGCTAGCTGAAATTGTGCCTCTCGTTAGCAGGGGGTGAAATGGGAGCTCAGAACTGCGTATGGCCACAGCCTGGGGAGTCCCGAAGTGGCCTGGAAGCCACATGGCACTCAGACTCTTGACTGTGAGTAATAATGGAAGGTCCTTACCTTGTTGGATTATCAAGGTCCTTACCTTGTTGGATTATCAGTTTGTTTTTATTGCTCTGGCTCTGTGAGGACGAAGATACCTGTGAGGGCAAATGTTAGGAAGGGCATGTGAAATTCTGGCTCCACAGGAGAAAGGAGACTTTTTTCACCAAGAAAGCCTGAGCTGCCACTCTTCTGCAGCAGTATTTTGGTGCCACCTGCTGCTTCATTGATGTACTGGCAGACGACTGGCTCTTGGTCATGGAAGGGTGGTGGCTGCACCCCAGTGAGGTTTTAGAATGAGAGTTGAGTTTTTCACAAACTGGGGTTTGTGGGTAATTCTACTTATTTGGAGGGCGGGGCTAGTGACATTTTTCCTTTCCAAGTTATCTTCTCTCATGGATCCTTGGGGATTGCAGGGAAAGAGCTAATGTACAAATTCATAGTGTGCTGTGGTATGGATTATACCCATGAGGGCTTGCATGGTATGAGGGCTTTTGAGAAAGAACAATGGTCCCCACAGGAGAGAGCTCTCTTCTAGACTCCAAGCTACTTGAGGTTGGGACCAGCTTACTTCTTGTCTTACCAGTAGCCTAGCAAATGTCCGCCATATGGAAAGCCCCAGGAAATGAATGTTCAGTCCATCACCGATGGTACTGTTTCAGGCCCGTGGCATTCGGGGGAGGGGGAGGTGCACCTGCCCTGATTAGCAGTTTCCTTGGAAAGCATGAGTTATGGGAGGCTCTCCCGTGTCCACGGAGGCGAGTAGCCTGAGCTTAGGGAGATATGCCTTTAAGAGCCAAACTCCAGCCAACTTGGTCCTTTCCTAAAGACAGGGGTAGTTTTTTCTGTTTTATTTTAAATTTTTTTTGGCAGTCCTGGGGAGTTGGCCCCAGGGTCTTGTGCACACTTTTGCAATCACTCCCCCACTGAGCTGCACCCCCAGTCCATTTTTTACATTTGATTTTGAGACAAGGTCTTGCTAAGTTATGCAGGCTGCCTCTAGCCTCGACCTTGTCATCCTCCTGCCTCAGCCTCCTGAGTTTCTGGGCTGTTACAGGCATGTGCCACCGTGCCAGGCCTATTTATTTATTTATTTATTTAAGGATCATCTTTAATATCTGCAGTTGGGTCAAGGGACAGGGCAGAAATTGATCCTAATTTTAGACCAGCTTCTGCTGGGGCAGATCCTGAGATCCATCCCTTCACTCTAAGGATGAGCTACAGAAGGGATCCTTGGAAACGAGTAGTTGGCTCCTTGGACAGCTTAGTTCTTGCTCTTGGGAGCCCTATAGATAAGGCATCACCAACGCCCTGCTCCACCTGCTTGGCGTGGGCTTTTGCTAATGTTCAGTCCAACATCCACAAAGCGAGGCACATGTGTGGCACATTTCTGTTAGGAAATGGGCCCCAGTCTAATGAGGCAAAGTGGACAAGCCCAAGTAAGGGTAATGATATTTCCTCTTCTTTCCAATTTTACTTTTGGCAACAGCTATGTGCATGAAAATGTGAGTCAAAATACACTCTTACAAGTGACTATTTAAAGAAAATGGGAGAAGGATGTTGCAATCTACTCCCCAAAAAACAATCCCGAAACAATCAGCCATTGAAAACCCTGTTAGGGTCGATATGAGTCGGATCTGACTCCACAGTACTTAACAACAACAATAATTTAAAGGAAGGGCTGGGGTTTAGCTCAGTTGATAGAGTGCTTGCTCTGCATGCTCTGAGGCCCTGGGTTCCATAGCCAGCACCACAAAAATGGGAGAAGGACCTGGCAGCCCACTCCCAAAATAATCAGCCATCAAAAAACCTATGACTAGCAGAGAAGCACTGCCTTTGTGCCGGGCATGGCAGTGTCGAGGAGTGTTTCGTTGTGTTGTACATAGGGTCGCTATGAGTCAGACTCGACAAGAACTAACAACAGCAACAATTTAAAGGAAACTATAGTGAATACTTTTGAAAAACAAAGCATCTTTTTGTAAGTAGATTATCATCACATAGTTCACTTGATACTCTGTGAGTTAGCTAAGATATGTTCATTAGTCTTCAATGTTGAATACATGTTATATGTTTAAAGGAATCCAGATGTATGTACACTTAGTCCTTGATATAGAAATGGACTGGGCCTGGGAGTGTAGCTCAATAGTAGATCATGAGTTTAACCTGCATTAGTTTTGAGTTCAATCCCCTGCTCCAGAAATATGTACATACATATGTAGATGTTGTTGTTGTGAGGTGCTGAGTCAGACTGATAGTGACCCTATGTATAACAGAACGAAATACTCCTTGACATTGTACCAGACCTTGCACTAAGTCAGTGTTTCTCTGCTATCCAGAGGGTTTTTGAAGGCTGATTGTTTTGGGAGTGGGCTACCAGGTCTTTCTCCCAAGCCTACAGCACTGGGTATTCCCAAGCAGTCTTCCATCCAAGTACTAATCAGTCCTGACCCTACTTAGCTTCTGAGATCAGACAAGATCATACATCAGGGTGGTAGGTCTGTAGACACACATACACATGTATATACATAAATGGAATAAATTGACTGGCAAGCCTTTATTGACACCAAAATTCATATTTCATATTTATAAAATTATAAATCATAAAATAGGTTTCCAAATTGATCCTCTAAAACTAATTAAATCCCTGATATAGATAAAATAATAAAACTTATAACTGAAGCGAATAAGGATCCTTATTGTTATTATTGTTGTTAAGTGCCATTGAGTCAGTTTCCAGACTCATAACAACCCTACATACAATAGGTGAAACACTACTGTCAGTACTTCTCTGCTATTCATAGGGTTTTCAATGGTGGATTGATTTTTGGGAGTCGGTTGCCAGGTCCTACAGCACCTGGTGTTCCTACGTACTCTCCCATCCAAGTACTAGCCAGGCCTGATCCTGCTTAGCTTCTGAGATCTGACGGGATCGGACACCACAGTGCTATGGCTGCAGGCAAGGATCCTTGTAGAATATTAAAATTATAGAGGAGACAAACTTTTAACGGAAGTATATGTTCAGTTGTTGTTAAAATGTTTGAGGAAAGCAATCAAGAAGAAATTTTTGTAAATCTTGAAAGACCCCAAGAAGTTAAGCAGTTGGTTGCACTGATTCTTAAGTCAAATTCAGTCTACAAATGAGTAGCTGTGCTCTGTTTTTGGAGAAGATCTATGCTTTTATTTACCAGAATGGAAACTAACAGGATTGAGGAGAGATCTTTCTAGGCTTGGCAGGTAGGATTGATAAGGTTAAAAATAAAGGAATAGTTTTGGTGAAAAAATTGTATATGTGTGAAAAAGAAATACCCTGGCCTGTAAGTAGATTACTGACCTGTCAATAGAGTAATTAGGAAAAGTGACTCTGGAGAGTTTTGCTTATCTTCCCCAATTTCTGAAGGAAGAGAATCGCATCTGCCTGAGTTTCCATGTTTGACAATTATGTGTGTTACAAGGAGAGTAGCATTTTTAGCGTTTTTAATGAGTTTTGAAAAATCAGTCACAAAATTATTTTTCTCCCCCTTGATGGCAACATGGTACAGTGGTTTGGGAAAGGGATTTCAATTCAGGAATCTTATTTAAAATCAGAATCCTCCTGCCCATCTTACAGTTGCCATTTTTTATTCTTATTCCCATGAAGGAACTCACCTGGGCTTCTCAGGGTGACATCCCATAAAATTCCATGACAGCCAGAGCTTTTTGCACTAAGCTCCCAGCTGGCTTTACATCTTTCTCTGTGTCAGACAGGCAGACAGCTGTGAGTCATCAAACCCACACTGGGGTCATTTGGGAGATAATCTTTACAGAGATGAAAAACGCGTCGGAATGTGTATTGATTTCTCCATTTCAGCGTGAGATAAAGGAGCTCAGGAAAGCAATGCAGTCGGCTCTCAAAGTGTGGGCCTGGGAATGTCAGCGTCACTTGGGAATTTAGAAGTGCCAATCTACCCCAGAGTCCTGAATCAGGAACTCTGGGGGTTGGGCTCAGTCATCAGGGTTTTAATAAGTCCTCTGGGTGATGGTCACGCAAGCTCGACCTTGAGAGCCACTGAGTAATGTACAGGCGCCATCATGGCTGTAGATGTAGGCAGGGGAGAGAAGGCAGTTCAGGCCAGTTCCTCCAAAACACCGGCATTATTACAGGGCTGAAGGAAGTTCCAAAGGACCAGAAAGGGTCACTGTCCCCACGATGAGGAAGTAAACCAAACACAGCCTGAGGACAGTGGGAAAGGATGGAGATGGTACTATATGCTGAGTATCCTTTATTTGAAATGCTTGGGACCAGAAATGTTTCAGATTTAAGATTTTTTTCTTCAGATTTTAGAATATTTGCATATGCATAATGAATATCTTGGGGAAGGAACCCAAATATAAACACACTGTTCATGTATTTATACTTTCTTTCTTTATTTTGCAGTTCTGGGGGATTGAACTCAGGGTTTCATGCGTGCTAGGCAAGTGCTCTACCACTTAGCTGCAGCCCCAGCACCTTCTTTTGTTTTTATTTTGATGCAAGGTCTCACGAAATTGCACAGGCTGCCTCTGGGCTTGAACGTGTGATTCTCCTGCCTCAGCCTTCTGGGTCACTGAGATTGCAGGTGTACCCCATTAGGCCCGGGCCATTTATATGTCACACACATCTTATGCATGCCCCTGAAGGCAATTGTATGCTGTCTTTCTGACTGTGACCTATGACTTGAGGCCAGGTATGTCTCACCAGGTCAGCACTCACAAGGTTTCAGATTTGGGGACATCTGAGACTTCAGATTTTCAGATTAGAGAAGTTCAACCTATACTGATTTCCTCTTGGGATTGAAGCTGGCAAAGGATCTACAGTCCTTTATCCAGAAATTCCAACATCACAAAAGCTCTGAAAACCAAGTGTTTTATTGTAAGTTTGGCACTAAAACTGTAGCAAAATCTGATTGACATTCACATGAATCTGTTTTTACTCATTATATTTTTCTCACTTCCAGTGACTAGTCATATTACCTTGATAACATTGATACTTTGGTTATAGGGTGTGGTCCCAGACCTGCTGTGGATGTTGGTAAAGGCCATCCTGGCCTTTTAAGACCTGGAGACATTCTAAATCCTGAAGTGTATCCACTCCAGTGTTTAAGATAAGCAGTTAGGGACCTGGGTACATATAAGCCATTAATGAGCACTGTCCTACATATAGGACAGTAGCAAATTCACGGATTATTATTTCTTGGAATTTATCCCAGACTTGCACACATGCATGTGTGGGCCATATCACGGTCCCTGAGTCTGTATCATAGAGATCTCCACCCGTCAACTTAGTAATGTTACCAAGTTTGATTAAGAGAAATATGCCTAGTTTATATTCTTGGCTATTAAAAGATATTTTGCAGAAATATAACAGATTCTGTACAACTACAGAATTTAGGGTTTAGCTCATTTGGTAGAGCACTGCTCTGTGCTCTCTGAGGCCCTGGGTTCGATCCCCAGCACCACAAAAATGAGAGAAGAGTGTGGTAGCCCCTCCTGAAACAATCCTGAAACAATCAGCCATCAAAAACCCTATGAACAGCAGAGAAGCACTGACATAGTGCCTGGCATGGCACAGTGTCGGGGAGTGTTTTCTTCTGCTGTACATAGGGTCACTATGAGTCAGACCTGACTCAATGGCACCCGACAATAGCAACAAAAAATAAATATGAATTAGGTTAGAGTTAATCCTCCACTTATTGGGGTTGGAGTTGAACCTGAACCACTTTTGTGCGTTTGACCCTAGTACATCAAGCTCTTTTTCTGCTGCCTGGCTGCCTCTTAGTCTAGTTCCATAAACTCTCCACTGTCTGGCTACTAAAACAATCATGTTTAGATGCTCCAAGACTCACTCTTGTTGATTTTTAAGTTTCATACTCTACTCGGGCTCCCCTTGAACACACTCTGCTCAGCCTCTGCCCCTGACTCTCTCCTCCCTCCTGAGGTCAAGACTCTTGATTTTCTGAGAAGCTCCTAGAAACAGGCAACCCACTCCCAAAAATCAATCCACCATTGAAAACCCTGTGAACAGCAGAGAAACACTGACAATAGTGTTTCACCTGTTGTATGTAGGATCGCTATGAGTCAGATACCAACTTGACAGCACCTAACAACAACAACAACATTCTTACACACCTTACTCTATTGCTTGACACTCAGTCTTTGCTATCTGTCCTCCACTTTGGTGCTCTTTTGGGTAGTTGGGGTCCTTACCTTGGCACTGGAGCAGCTGACTGCATACACTCACTCCACCTTATAGAGGGGATAGCATACTGTTGTTCTAAACTCAAGGCATTGAACTCATATGAAAGGTGATTTCCAGCCTCCTGGTCGTCTCTCAGTGTAGGGACCAGGAGCAGGAGGAACAGTGAGTGCTTCTAATGAATTGGTCCTGCTCAGAAAATATATGGAAGTGGCTGGCTGTAATGCTAGTAAGCCTCTGACATTGGAATGTGATCTACTTAGAGACTTGTTCTCAGCTGTCAGCCCAAGTCAACCAGTCCGTCACTTCTAGCATGTACCACCATTAGAAATGGGAGTTACTAAAGATTGGAAAAAAAGGAAAATAAGGAGGCTGTGACGACACAAATGTGCTTTGTAATTATGGGACGCACCTCATATTTACAAGATTGGCTCTGAGTTTCTTAACTCAGTCCAAATATATCTCCACTACAGAAATTTTGTTAGTGTACCTGTAAAGCAGAAAAGAAAATAATCAATTGTTTAGAAGGAAAACTCCTGGTACCGAGATGACCTATTCCCTTGGCTTTTGTAGATGGAACACCACATGCTACAATGAGCAATGTTCTCAGCAACATCTTCAAAGTCAAAGTGCTACTTTTTACATTCCATCGTGTGAACCTATGGTGTCCACTTGAAATGCAGTGTGGTGCACCAGTTCTGTGGGCAAAGAGAACCAATGGTGTCTGGAAAAGGCAAGCAATTGTTGGTGTTAGTCTTGGGTCTGACTTGTAGTGACCCTATGTATAAGAGAATGAAACACTCCCCAACACTGTGCCATGCCCAGCATATGTCAGTGCTTCTCTGCTATTCATAGGGTTTTCAATGACAGATTGATTTTTGGGAGTGGGTTGCTGAGTTCTTCTGCCAAGCCTACAGCACCTGGTATTCCCAGGCGGTCTCCCATCCAAGGACTAACCAGGCCCGACCCTGCTTAGCTTCTGAGATCTGATGGGATCAAATGCCAGGGTGGTCCAGTTATAGACAAGGTAAGCAGTACATTGACAAAATAGATTGGTCTGTACATGTATCTGGTACCCAGAGGAAAGAACTGAGTGGTGGTCCTCTGTAGATAAATTTCTTAACTAGGCTGTGATAAAATTAAGCATCAGTGACTTCAAGGCTATCATTTCAATTATACCTGGAGAACCGGCGAGCCATGTTGCTGGCTATGTGCAGATGCACTTAACAGCTAAACAGCAAGTAGGTTTGATGGCTGAGGCTGTTGATAGAAATAAGCTTCATGAAAATTTCCCCAGTTCCTGTTTGGAAATGGTAGTCTAGGCAAGTCTAAGATTCTTTTTGATTAATCGCTTTGGTTTTTCTCTAACACATAGACCAATGGGCAAGAGAAGCCCTCAATTTCTACTTCATGGAAAATTGCCCAGTCTATACATTGGGAGCTGACTCCTGTAAGCACAACTTGTAGATTAAATCATTTTATGTTATGCTATTATATTTCACTCACTCAATAATATTTATTGAATATCCTCTATGCATTTGGCATAGTTCTCTTAAAGTATGTCAAATATTTTTTAGTAAATGGATGTTTAGAGCAGAGCTATTACTGGGGGATGAGGCTTTGCAAATTTTTATTCTGATGTGCAAGACATTCTCAGACTTAAAAATTTTGGAACCACGGCTAAAGGCAACACTGCTATGCTTTTTGCCTTAAAAGAATTTTGGAGAGACATTACAAAGCATTTACTCTGGCCATAAAAAAAAAGAGGGAGTGGGATGTGGCAGCCCATTTCTGAAACAATGCCAAAACAACCGGCCATTGAAAACCCTATGGATAGCAGGGAGGAACTGACAAGTTCTGGGCATGGCACGATGTTGGGGAGTGTTTTGTGGGTTGTACATAGGGTCACTATGAGTCAGCCCCAACTCAATGGCACCTAACTGCAGCAGCTACCAAAAAGAAATCTTAGTAAAACTTCAATAATGTGTCAAGCACTTTCATGTTTATACCTTCTGTGTTGAAACTTCTCAGTCAAATCAGTTGCTGTGTTAGACAGGCTTCTATTTCTGTGGTGAAATGCCTGAGAAAATGGCTTCAAGGAGGTAAGGTTCATTTGGACTTATGGGCCCACAAGTTTCCATCCATGGTGGGCTGGCTCCATTGCTTTGGGCCTGATGTGAGACAGAGGATCATGGTGGTGGGAGTATGTGGTGTAGGAAGCTACTCCCTTCAGGGAGCCAGGAAGCAGTGAGAGAATGAGAGGAAGGTCCTAGGACAGGACACGTTTTCTTCAGTGAGGCCCTATCTCCTAATAGCCCATTTGGTATGAATTCAGTACCCTCCTGATCCAGTCATCTCTCCATAGTACCTACAGCTGGGGACCAGGCTTTCAACACATGACCCTTTTGGGGGGACACATGATATCCAAACCATAACAGTTGCTTGCATAGAACCACAGAGAGCAACCTGGAAGCTTAGTGGTGAAATTCTCTTCTTTGTCCCAGCTTCCCTTGGATTCCATAGAATGTTTGTAGTATTGTTCTTGGTGTAAGGTTCAGCTCATTTATTACTCTGCTACTCAAAGGGTGCTTCAATAAGAAAGTGCGTAGGGAAACCTTCTGTAATTTGTTCTGTAAGTTGTCATCTAGATTTTTTCCCCCACTATCTGCCAGTTACCTCTTGTCTTTTCTTTATCTCTTTTCCTAGAAGGAAAAGAGTTTCTTAGCTCCAGGAGGACCAGCAGAAGCACCAAATGTAGCTTTGCTTCAGTGACAGTCCCAAGGATTCTTGCTCTAATACTTGTGTGTTACCTAGGTCTTCTAGTTAGTATCTCCTCGTGTGGGAGGAAGACTTATTAACAATCTGTGTTATGCAGGTGACACAACTCTGCTTGCTGAAAGTGAAGAAGATTTAAAACATTTACTGATGAAGATCAATGAACATAGCCTTTCGGATGGATTGCGCCTCAACATCAACAAAACAACAGTCTTTGCAACTGGATCAGTATGCAACTTCACGATAAATGGAGAAAAGATTGAGGTTGTCTACCATTTTACTTTGCTTGGTTCTACAATCAATACCCATAGAAGTAGCAGTCAAGAAATCAAAAGGTGCATTGCTTTGGGAAAAGCTGTGGTAAAAGATCTCTTTAGAGTATTGAAAAGTAAAGATGTCATATTGAAGAGGAAGGTGTGCATGACTCATTCAGGCACATCATATGGTTGTGAAAGCTGGACATTGAACAAGGGAGATAGGAGAAGAATTGATGCTTTTGAATTATGGTGCTGGAGACAATTATTGAATATACCATGGACTGCAAAAAGAACCAACAGATCTGTCCTAGAAGAAGTGTAACCAGAGTGCTCCTTGGAAGCAAGAATGGCCAGACTGCGTCTTACATATTTTGGACATGTAGTCAGGAGGGACCAGTCCCTGGAGAAGGATATCATGTTTGGGAGAGTGGCAGGTAAACAGAAAAAAAGGAAAACCCTCCACTAGATGGATTGACACAGTGTCTACAACAATGGGCTTAAACATAAATAAGATCATGTGCCTGGCACAGAATCAGGGAGGGTTTTGTTCTGCTGTGCATAGGGTAGCTATGAATTGGACCCCACTCCATGGCACCTAACAACAACAAGAAGTGTGGGAGGAGCGATACATCAAATTGGTGGGTATCATCAATTTTTAAAATATTTGGAAACCTTGAAGCATCTGTTTTCTCTCTCTATCCAGGAAGAAATCATATCTATCTGTGCCGGTTTTGCCTGAGCATATCACCACGTTTTTAGGTTCTTTTCTTCTTTCTCTCCTCTTCCTCCTCTTCTTACTATAAGGATGACTTTTTCACAAGTGACAGCCAAGGTGAAGTTGTTGCTATTTTGATGGGTTCCCTAAAGGGTCCATGATCACTTCAGAACTGCAGAGTTATATAATTCCTGCTATTTCTGACCCTCTAAGTAGCTCCACAATTCATTTGCTTGCCACATGTCTGCAGCATCTGCTTCTACAATCCATCCTTGTCTCTGGCTTAGAGAGCATTGTGAAAACCTTTCAGGTAAGAATATTTGAGTGAGAACAAGCCAAGTGCTTTTGCCCTCCTCCCCAAATGTCTCCTAAACAGAACAGTGGCAAAGGATGTGCAACAATTAATTGTGGTTGTTGGGTGCTGTCAAGTTGACTGTGACTCAGTGATCCTATGTGTAGCAGAACAAAACACTCTCTGCGACACTGTGCCATGCATATGATCTTTTTTTTTAATGCTTCAGCCCATTGTTGCAGCCATTGTGTTTCTTCTCATTTTGAGTCATGTCACATCAGCAAAAGCAGGTACTAGGGGCTTTACTCCATTCCCATCATTAAGGTTGACTCTACTTTGAGGAGGCAACTCTTCCCCAGTCATTTCTTGAATGCTTCACAGGCTAAGGGTTTATATTTTGACAGTGTGTCTCTGCTATTCATAAGGTTTTTACTGGCTGATTGTTTTAGGAGTGGGCTGCTGGGTCCTTCTCCCTAGTCTGCCTTGGTCTGGAAGCTCAGCTGAAACCTGTCCACCATGGGTGGCCCTGCTGGTATTTGACATACTGATGGCATAGCTTTCAGCATTAAAGCAACACGCAAGTCCTCACAGCATGACAAGCTGACAGACACGTGGAAGAATACATTAATTGCCTTCCATAATTCCTCAGTTGTACCCTTTCCTAGGTGAAGTGTAGATGTGCAAACCTTTTTAATTCTTTAGTGGGAAGATAAGCTGAAAACAATTTTAGGATTTTTAGTGAGATTCAAAATGTTCATTCAAATAAGGCAACCCTCCCCTCAAAGAAATATGAGATCTAATAAAACTTTCATTTTTCACTTTTGTTTTTAGCACAAATATAATACAATATTATATATCTTTATATTATTTTTTATTTGTGTTTTACTCAGTAAATTTTCTGTGGCACCTAATATATGTTAATATCTGTTTGAATAATTATAAATATTAACTTATTTCATATATAATGTTCTTTTTGTTGTTGTTAGGTGCTGTCAAGTTGGACCTGACTCATTGTGACCCTCATGTGGTTTTCAAAGGCTGATTGCCTCGGGATTGTTTTGGGAATGAGTTGCCAGGTCTTTCTTCCATTTTTTGTGGTGCTGAATATCAAACCTATGACCTCTGAGAGTGCAGAGCAACACTCTACCAACTGAGCTAAGCCCCAACCCCTTTGTAAATAATTGTTGTTGTTAGTTCCATCAAGTTGTGTCCTACTCCTAGTGACCCTCTTAGAGTTTTTAATGGCTGATTGTTCTGGGATTGCTTCAGGAGTGGATTGCCATGTCTTCCTTCTGGGGCCTTAGAGAGTACAGCACAGCACTCTATCAACTGAGCTAAACCCCAGCACCTCATAAATAACAGGAAGTAGAAATCCATCCTCCCATTCCTCAAAGATGACCATGTTCTGTTATTTGAGCATTTTTATAGCTTCGTTCTTTGCTTTGAATGCACATGTTTTGTATTGTTGTTGCTATAATTATCATTATTTGTATTATAATGGAATAGCACTCTTGCAATCTTCTTTTTCACTTAGTGACATGTTTTGAACATGTTTTTATATGAGCACATCTAATTGTAGACCATTGTGTTCAAGGGTTGCATAGTTTTCCGCTATGTGAATAAGCAGTGATTTATTTATCCATCCTGGTACTGAAAGAAATTTATGCTATTTACACCTCCTCACTAATAAACTTTGCCTTGTATGGAAATGCTTTTGGAGGCTAAATTCCTAGGAGTAGAAATGCTGGTTTAAAGGATGTCAATGGCTATAATTTCAACATATTTTCAAATTGTTCTCCAATATATCTTCTCTAAAAAGGCATTAGTGTTTCATCACACCCTTGTCACTGCTGAATACTACAAATTATTTTTAAAAAACCCTCCAAGTGGATGGGCAAAGCAAAGCAATTAATATACATGTCATTAAGATGTTAAAGATGAAGAAAGAAAGGAAAGAAGAGGGAAAGAATTAAAAGGAATTTAATTACAACTAATTGAGAAATGTCTGCATTGAAGCATTGGTGCCTGAACGTCTGGAGTAATTGAGCATTTTAAATCTCAGTACTTAGTGGACTTGAAGTTGAGTTTCTTTTTGCAGCTATACTCATGCCAGTCTGAAAATTTTTTTTTATACTGACTTCACTATGTAAGCTGTGCTGAGAAAAAAGTGCTGCTGTGCCTAGCACGGTGCTGGCACTCAGCAGGTGCTCCATGAGTATATGTTTCTCTTTTGATTTTCTGGGGGTCCTCCAGGTAAAGAGGGACAATAAATGGCAGACCTGGTGCAAAACATTTACTTTCCACAGTCACAGAATTTCAAAAACTAAAGATAAGTCACTGTAATTTGTGTAATGATTATGTTGGTGAGTGCCTCGGGGACAAGTTTTCATCAGCTCCAAATCCACCCTTATTTTTCTCCTGCTTTGCAATGTTGGACCCCATAAACATTCCTCCTTTCCTGGTTGGCACAGTGCTGAGTTTTTCAGAAGCTGGCACTAGGTGGAGGCAGTAAGAGGGGGATTCTATTTATGCTCTGGTGAATATTCTCCCTAAAGTTTTTTTTTTAATCTAACTTTTGCAATTACATTCTTATTTATTTATTTTTATTTTTGTTGTTTCATTTTGTGCTACTGGGAGCCTGAACCCAGGGCCTCTACCACTAAGCTGCATCCCCAGTCCCTTTTTAAATTTTTTTTTTTTTTTATCATAAGACAGGATCTTGCTAAGTCGCACAGGCCGCCTCTGGCTTTGAATTTGTAATCCTCCTGCCTCTGCCTCCTAGGTTGCTGGGATTACAGGTGTGCACTGTCTTACCCATCTATATTTTTATTTTTAATTGACACATGTTGTTGTTGTTAGGTGCTGTCAAGTTGGTGTCCGAATCTTAGAGACCCTAGGTACAACAGGTGAAACAGTATTGTTAGTGCTTCTCTGCTATTCAGAGATTTTCAGTGGCGGATTGTTTTTTAGGAGTGGGTTGTGGAGTCCTTCTCCCAAGCCTACAGTGTCTGGTGTTCCTAGGTGGTCCCCCATCCAAGTATTAACCAGGCCTGATGCTGCTTAGCTTCTAGTATCTGACAGGATCGGATACCACAGTGGTACGGTTACAGGCTAATTGACACATAGCAATCGAATATATTTATGGGGTACCATGTGACATTTCAATACATGTATACAATGTGTATTGATCAGAAGATTAGGATAATTGGCATATCTATCACTTCAAACATATATATCTCTGTTGAAAACAATCTCCTCCTCCCCCTCCTCCTCTTCCTCTTCCTCCTGATTCTTCCCCTGCCCTATCCTCCCCTCTCCTCCTTTTTTCTTCTTCCTTTTCCTCCTCCTGCTGCTGCTCTCCTCCTCCTCCTTCCCCTCCTTCCCCTCCTCCTCCTCCTCCTCCTCCCCCTTCTTCTTCTTCTACTTCTACTTCTACTTCTACTTCTTCTTCATTTTTGTGATTCTGAGGACTGAACCCAGGGCCTTGCACAGGCTAGAAAAGTGCTATACCATCAAGCTACATCCCCAGCCCAAGAGCATTCTTAATACTGGCTATTTTCAAAATATTCAATTATTTGTTGTCAATCATAGCTACCCCACTATGCTATAGAACATGAGAAGTGATTTCTCTTATCCAACTACAGCCATGCACCCATTAGCCATCCTTTCTCCATCCCTTCCTCCTCCAACCCTCCCCAGCCTCTGGCAACCACTATTCTGGTTCCTACTTTGAGATGAACTTTTAAGCTTCCATCCACATGAGAGTAAGAACAGGTGGTACTTGTCTCTCTGCGCCATGTTTATTTTACTTAACATCATGTGCTCCAATTCTATCTTGCTGCAAAAGACATAATTTTATTGCTTTTTTATGGCTGGGCATTTTCTCCCTTTTGATTCTAACTGTGGTGCTCAGAGCACACAATGGCCCTCAGCCTCCAGCAAGCTTGGATGAAACCCTGTCTGGCAGTTCTCCACATGCTTATATCAGCCTGTGGCTTCCAGCTCACCGCCTATGGAACACCTCTGGTCTAGGGTGATCTAGAGAACTTCTCTGTTGCGGGTTGGTTTGCTACCTTTGGCTCACTGGCCCCGGGTGGGAGGCTTCCTGCTGGCTAGTCCTGACTCATAGTTTCTTGCTGTTGGCTTTGATTGAGTGCCGTAGACCAGTGCTGGCCCTACTGTGCACTAGCAAACTTCTACTTTATCCAGCAGACTGCAGCCATACCTTCTCCTACAAAGTCTGAATCCAAGCCTTGGGGTGGGGGTCTCTTTCCAGATTTGGTCCTTGTCCTCCTTTTATTTCTAGGATACTCACTAGATTTCTCCACAATGCTTTGTGTTAAATTTTCTCCTGTCTAAAGTATTGGCATAGGTTTTTTTCTCCCGCCTGCACTGACATGGACACAGACTTGGTAATGGGATGGTCGTAGGAGACAGATTTTGTGATTAGTATGGTTATGCCTCCTGGAAGTGTTGAGATCCTCATCAGTGAGAATGGGATGGTAGTGATTCATGTAGATCTCAATTGGTCAAGCTATGTGTGATTGACTGTGATGAAGTACCTGGCGGAGGCAAGTGCCTTGGAATTCTAAGTGGTGATTGCACTTGGCCTTGAAGATGACTAATAACACTGAAAAATATCCACAGGGATATCTATCTATCTATCTATCTACCTACCTACCTACCTACCTACCTATCTATATTCATGTTCTATGTTCTACACTATGTTGTCCATCCTAAATGGATGGTGTCGATTTTTCTACCCCCGTGAGACAAGCTCCTGCCTTCACCTGCCAGAATGCTAGTTTTCTCTTTTTCAATGATTCTGAAGATACCAGGCCAGACAACTCGAGTCATTTCAAAGTATTACATTTGGAAGATGGACTGGTTAGCTATGGATTGCTGTTTCTTAACCCATTCAGAAAGATGAGGGTCACCATTGTAACTGTCTTTCATTTTACACTGTTGATGGCCCTTTTCCACTCAATGGGCCTTCTGGAAGGTGGCAGTTGTTTGTTCTATCTTGTAAGTGAGGGAGCTTAATCAACCCTTATTAATTAGTCACTAATATGTGCTATCTATTAGCAAGTGTTTTCACTAAGCAATAGCAGTGTTAATTGATAGTGTAATGAGCCCCTCCCTAATTAGAAAGAAACATTGCTCCAAAGCCTCTGTAGATAATCTCTTATAGATGAAGGGCCACCACGGGAAGGCTGGGACAGGCACAGGATGGCAGAATCTAATTTGTTTTTAACCTGCTTTTAAGGAGTTGTTAATTAATGTGGGATCAGCATGTTCGAAGGCTTGAACAGGTGCAAACATACACTTATAACCAGCTGTGCAACTGACCTCAGTGGGAAAAGCCAACACTGAGCAAACAGCCCTCACTAATCACCTGTTTCTCTTCAACCTGTGGCTGCTGGGGGACTATTTATTTCAGTGCGGGATGTCCCGAGTCTATCTGGAAAACCATGTTGTATTGAGGTGAGTTGAAATTCTGGGTCACTGAGCAACCATTGGTAAGTGAGTTAACTTCCACTTACTATACATCAGAAACATCACTGTTCCCTTTATTTGGTTCATTTGTTTTTTTAGCCTTCCTAAAAATTTGGGATTATGTAGATGTTGCATATTGTTGTAGATAGATCTCAGAGTCAAAGAATTCCAGAGCGCTTGGATCCTTTAAGAGGAGCTATCTAGTTCAGGGGCTGGAAAATGTAGTATGGTGCCAATCTGTCCTGTGATGTGATTTTGTAAGTGAAACATTATTTGTAACACAGCCATGCTCATTATTTCTCTGTGGTACATGCTGCTTTCCTGCTACAATGGCAGAGGTAAATTGTTATGTTAGAGATTGTATGATGTGCAAAGCTGAAACTAGTATCTATTGGCTCTATACAGAATAAGTTTGGTGACCCTTGAGATAAAGCGTCTGATCTATATTATATTTTAAGCTTTTTCAGCAAAATTGTAAATGTCCTTTAAGAAAATGTTTTTAGGAACTTATGGACTAGTGAAGCAGAAAAATACCCAAAATATATATTAATTCCCCTCAGATTGCAATTTCTCCTTATGTGAGAGCTGATTTTCAAAAATGTGCTTCTAAATGCTTTTTATTTTATTGCATAATAGTTTGGGATCTGGGCGTATATCTAGGTCCTTCTCCCTTTCTACTACAGGGACTAGCTTCAGTGTGTCCTATACTTCTTAGTGTTTTTTTTTTTTTAATCATGTGTTTTTGTTACCACAATGCCAGCTCCATAAAAGGGAAACTTTACATTTCTTCTGACACAGCCCCATGGTCTGGAGTGGTAGCAGGGAATATTGTAAATGTTCAGTAGAACCATGTTTATGCAATATAAGAAGCCATTGGCTGTGAGCTGAAACTTTATATACTACTAAGAGAGAAAAATCACTGGTATTTAATGTATAACATAAGTGGAAATATCATTGATTAAAAGATGGATGCATCCTTGTTCTAGAGTTGTTCAAATATTAAATAATTCACACCTTAATACCACTGAATGAGGATCATTGTCAACTGAGTGGGAGAACTGAAGATCTTATAATGATTTTTATTATGTTGTGAATCTAAAATGTCCCCCAAAAGTCCTGCTTTTGAATATGTGGTCCCCAGGTGGTGGTGCTGTCCTGGGAGGCAGATGAACTTTTGGGAGTGGGACCTAGCTTTGCAGAATTAGGTCACTGGGGACAGGGCTGTAGAAGGTCTGGTTAAGTTCTCCCTGCTTCCTGATCACCATGATGTGAGGTTCTTTGCCACAGGCCCTGCTGCCTGCCCTGCCGCCATGCCTGTTCTGCCTTTGTGGATGAAATCCTCTAACCCATGAGCTGAAATAAATCTTTTCTCCCATAAGCTTGTTTCTGTCAGGTATTTTGCCACAGAGATGCACAGGCTAACACAGTTTTCAAGGTTTACCTAACATTTCCTCTTAAATCACAAAATTTATTGAGTAATTACTATCTGTAGGGTGACTTTTTGCATCATATTGTCTTTCAATAGTGCCTTTTTCTAGTGAAAACTTCATGATTAGCCCGCATGGTGGCACATACCTATAATCCCAGCAACTGGGGAGGCAGAGGCAGGAGGAAAATAAGTTTTGAGGCCAGAGGTCTCCTGAGTAACTTAGCAAGACCCTGTCTCAAAATAACACAAAAGGGGCTGGGGTACAGCTCAGTGGCACAGTGTTTGCAAAAAATCTATGCATGAAGCCGGGCATGATGGCTCATACCTATAATCCTAGTGATTCAGAGGGCGGAGGCAGGAGGATCACAAGTTCAATACTAGAAGCAGCTTGCATAATTTAACTAGACATTGCATCAAAATAAAAAGGGGGGAAAAGGAGGGATTGGGTGCAGCTCAGTGGTATAGAACTTGCAAAGAATGCAAGTGTAAGGCCCTGGGTTCAACTCACAAATACTATAAAAAAGAAAAAAAAAAAAAGTATGCAGGAGGCCCTGGGATTCAGCCTTCAAGTACAGCTGGAGTGGAGGGAAGGGGAAAAAATGTTTATATTATTCCTATGTTTAATACTTAGATATTTTTCAGTAGTTAAAGAGCTTTTGCCAAGATTTAGTACATTTTTAATACATTAATTACATGAACAATACCTGTGTAGAGGAACAACAGTTGAAAAGTAGTGATAAGCAAAATGAAGAAAACAACAGGTTATCTACCATCCTATGTGCCACGACATAAAAAATCAAGGTGATAAAACAATCTCCCTTCATTGCAAGGTATTTTAAAGTAATGTATTTAAAGTGCTCTTCAGGAATAAATATTTAGATGTGGATTAGCAGATCAATGGTCTAGCATTCCATCCCTATACTAAAGTGTGAGTTTTAGGCCTTCTTGGGTGGGATCTGTGGTTTGTTTTATTTTCTTCCATAATGAACAACTGGCCTAAAGGATCAGGTTTAATTATAACGGAGTCCCTTTCTGTTTGTACATCACTGCAGCCCTAATTGTAGGCTGGCATCCCTGCCATGGCCTAAGTGGTCATTAGCTTGCTGATAATGGACTATTCTTGTCAACAAGGCCTCATTAACCATTGTTTTTTTAGCAAAATGGTTACAAGGGTTTGAACTTGTGATTGGGGATGCACTGGGCTCATGATGCTAAGGGGAACTTGTGGAGTTAGTTATGCAGACAGGATTGAGGACTGTGGGCTCAGGCAAATGTTGCTCTCCAGGGGTGACCTGGATCTGTGCTGTAGGACCAGGAATGTGATGTGGCAGGGGGAGTCCTGCCCTGAGAGTTAACCATCTGAGATATGAGATTCTAGTCCCAGCTCTGGAGTTTGGCAGCCATGTGACTTTTGGGTTTTTGTTTCTGTTTCTTCACCTGAAAATGAGAAGGTTCTACTCGATTATTGACATAACTTTT
Source organism: Pedetes capensis (assembly GCA_007922755.1). Taxonomy (NCBI): domain Eukaryota; kingdom Metazoa; phylum Chordata; class Mammalia; order Rodentia; family Pedetidae; genus Pedetes; species Pedetes capensis. Next base: position 111,657 of record VMDO01000759.1, read on the forward strand.
TACCAATAACAGCAATTTTGCATGCTGATCATGGAGTTTTCTTTTTTCATATCAGTGACTTTTATCTTCTTAGGTTACACACTAGAGGGCAGTGGCACATTAGTATTATAAACTACACTTGTACTTGGTATCGACTGAGCTGAAAGGCACAGACGTTTGGATTGAAAAGAATTTATATATTTATTATTCAAAATACAGAAAGCGATGCAACGTCCCTAGTTGATATTCATTCTTCCCCTTTTGAAAATTTCCATTTGAGAACCTTGCTGCTTCACAAGGTAGCTTTTCTTCTTCTTAGTTATTAGTTATTCTTCTTGCTAATTATTAGAATGTTTTCTTCAGTTCAAAAAAAACTTATTTACCTATAACTTTTACCCCCTGGTTTTACCCATAGGTACTATGGAGAACTCCTCTTTCTTGTAATGGCACTCCAGGCATGTTATAGAATCATGTTGTTGTTGTTGTTGTTGTTAGGTGCTGTTGAGTCGAGTCCGACTCATAGTGACTCTATGTACAGCAGATCGAAACACTTGCCAATTCTGTGCCAGGCAAACAATCTTATTTATGTTTAAGCCCATTGTTGCAGACACTGTGTCTTTTGAGTGCCTTCCAACCTGGGGGGCTTATTTTCTGGCACTATATTTGACAGTGTTTCTTTGCTATTCATAGGGTTTTCAATGGCTAGTTGTTTCGGGAGTGGCTCACCGGTGCCTTCTCCCTAGTCTGTCTTAGTCTGGAAGCTCAGCTGAAACCCGTCCACCATGGGTAACCTTGCTCATATCTGAGGTACCAGTGGCATAACTTTCAGCCTCATTGCAACACACGAGCCCCCACAGTGCAGCAAACTGACAGACGTGTGGGGGATAGAATCATACTACTAAGTAATTATACTTACCATTTGTGATTAATTGGTAATTGTAGCCTCTAAATTTATTATCAGCTATGTGTCATACACTGTTCCAGGAGTCCCATCACATTATTTAATATATTTCTCATAGTAATCTCTGAGAAAGAGTTCATCTTTATTTATCTGTATTTTACTGAGGCTCAGATCAAAACCACAGAATCAGTATGTTGTGAAGGTGAGAGTTGAACCCTGGTTTGTTTGATGGAAATCTTCTATGATTGTCCATAGCACAAATCCTCCTCTTGTAGCTGTGGAGACTGAAGACCCAGAGACGATAAGCAGATTGCTTGAGATCCACAAAAGTCAATAGAAAAAGAAAGAGGGAACTAGATTCTAGATCTCTGGTGAACGCCTTCCAGGTTTGTTTTTATTTTGTGTTTTTCGTAGGACAGCATAGCACCTCAACACTGTAGTCACTGACTTCCCAAGTCGTCTTTTCTAGATTTTAAACACTCCCATTTTCCTTCATTACTATTCCCATGGTTGCCTTGTTATTCTATCCTGTTCCCTGAGTGTGCTCTTAATTTGGAACATCCTTTCTAAATGATAAAACACAGAATTCAAAACAGCACTCTGTCTGAACAGGACCAAAGACACTGAGACTGTGCTTCCTGCCCTTTGGATTTAATTTTCCATTAACATTGTCTAAGGTTGCATTTATATTTAAAATAATGGTTATTTTAAACATAAAGGTCACAATACTCCTTATTTTTTCTGATTTTAATTTTTATGAAGTGTAAGAACAAGCTAAGATGATCCTTGTTGTTGTGTTGTTAGGTGCCGTCGGGTCGGTATCTGACTCATAGCGACCTTCTGTACAACAGGTGAAACACTATTGTCAGTGCTTCTCTGCTGTTCATAGGGTTTTCAATGGCAGATTGATTTTTGGGAGGGGGTTTCTAGGTCCTTCTCCCAAGCCTACAGCACCTGGTGTTCCCAGGCAGTCTCCCATCCAGGTACTAACCAGGCCTGACCCTGCTTAGCTTCCGAGATCTGACAGGATCGGATGCCACAGGGCTACAGCTGCAGGAAGATGATCCTAGTATATTTTTATTGAGAGAAAACAATAAATCGAGCCAGGAGAGGTGGTGCATGCCTATAATTCCAGCAACTTGGGAGGCGGAGGCAGGAGGATCGCAAGTTTGAGGCCAGAAGCAGCCTGTACAACTTTGTGAGATCCTGTCTCAGTTTAAAAAATGAAAAAGGGGCTGGGGGTGTGTGTCAGTGAGAGAACACTTGCAAGGTGTATGTGGGGCCCTTGGTTCAGCCCCTCAGTACCACAAAAAAACAAAAAAAACCCACAAAAAACACACACCAAAAAAAAAAAGGAAGGAAGGAAAGGAAGGAAGGAAGGAGAAATTATCCTGATCTGATGAGATCTTCTGAATAGATAATAACTCGGAGCAATTTCCCAACCTCTTAAGATATGTAAGAGGTTCGAATGTGAAAGTAGTGAGTTTCTGGGATGTTGAGTGTGTCCATGTTAGAGGTCAATGGTTGCTGTCCACGTTTATTCTTTCTGTCAGCAATGCTCATGTATGTGTGGTAGACATTTGTTTCTGTTTTCTTCCTATCTATGCACTCTCTCTCTTTCTGTCTGTCTCTCTCTTTGTTTTGAGACAGGTCTTTCTGTGCAGCCCAGGCTGGCATCAAACTTTTGACCCTCTTGTTTCAGCCCCTTGAGTGCTGGAATTATAGGCCTGTGCTCTAACACCACCCAGGTTCCCATTCTCTTTTTCCTGGCATGACCTTAACTTCTCTTTTAGGAGACCTGTGGCAGCCCAAAAGAGGCCACTGATCAAGGGGCTCTACCCTTCTGTAGCTTGTGAAGCCATGCTCCGGTGCCAGGCCTAGGAGTCTGGACTCCAGAGGTCTAGAAGGGACAGTGTGGAGGCTGACTGATTCCAATGACATGAGTGTCCCTGAGTTGACCATTAGGTCCTGCTGTCTGGATCTTGTGGTCTGACTCTTCAGCATCACCTTTGATCTGCCAGTCACTTATTTGTCATTTCAGTAGCAGCTGTGGGGAATTGGTTCCAGGGTCCTTTGTGGATACCCAAATCCACAGGTGCTAAAGTCACTTGTATAAAATGGGGGAGCATCTGCATATATCCTACTCACATCCTCCTGTCTACTTTAAATCATCTCCAGATTACTTACAATATTTAGTACAATGTAATTGCTACATAAATAGTTATACTATATTGTCCAGGAAATAATGACAAGGAAAAAAAGTCTGTACCTGTTCACTACTGACATAATACTTTTCCAAATATGTTTCATCTATGGTTGGTTGGGACTAGGGTTTAGCTCAGTTGGTAGAGCACTGCACTGCAGTCTCTGAGGTCCCGAGTTCAATTCCCAGCACTGCAAAAATGGGAGAAGGACCTGGCAATCCACTCCCAAGGCAATCCCGAAACAATCAGCCATTGAAAACCCTTTGAGTGTCGCTATGAGTCGGATACCGACTCGACAGCACCTAACAACAACAACAACAACATGGTTGGTTGAGTTCATGGATGTAAGAACCTGTGGATACCTAGGGCCGTGTGTGTGTGTGTGTGTGTGTGTGTGTGTGTGTGTGTGTGTATGTGTATAAAATTAAAAATAATCAGGTCCAGCTTCTGATAATTGCTGCCAAAATTATCATCATTCATACATTGATCTTTGGAATATATTTTCTTCTTTTGAAATAGCTATATGAGAATGTTCTACTGTTTTACAGCTTAACAGAGTAACTAATTTATCCAACAGAGTCTATTCACTTAGTATCATAACTACTACAGAAATGGTTTCCTGACACACTTTTGGGATTACTGTTTTAAAAATATTTTTGCTAATTTAATGCAAAGATGTGTTCTGAAAATCTAGTGATAAGTGAAATTTTATAAGTTAACTTCACGAAGGGCAATTGCAAGTCAATAAAGAAAATCAATATTGATATGCAACATTGGCCCTCTTAGAATGATATACATTCATCTTTTTTATAACTTTAAAATTTGATGAATTTAATTTTTTTCCAAAGAGAAACATTTTCATGTTTTCAATGAAAAGTATTTCATTTATTTTTGAAACCTACTAATATATTATCTTGGACTTGGCAGCCCATTCCCAAAAAAAATCAGCCACCAAAAATCCCATGAATAGCAGAGAAGCACTGACATGATGCAGGGCATGGCACAGTGTCGGGGAGTGTTTTGTTCTGTTGTCATGGTCAGTATGAGTAAGACCCAATTCAACAGCACTTAACAACAACAACAACAACAACATATTATTTTGGTGGCAACATTGTGTATTGATTTGTTGTTGTTAGGTGCTATCGAGTCACGTCCAACTCATAGCAACCCTATGTACAGCAGAATGAAACATTCTCTGTTACCGTGCAATACCTGGCACTATGTCAGTGCTTCTTTGCTATTCACAGGGTTTTTAATGGCAGATTGTTTCAGGAATGGATTGCCAGGTTCTTCTCCCAAGCCTGCAGCACCTGGTATTCCCAGGTGGTCTCTCATCCAAGGACTAAGTAGGCTGACCCTGCTTAGCTTCTGAGATCAGGTGGGATGGGATGCAAGATGTGTATCTATATAGGTGATATTTTCCATATTGTAAGTATAGACCCTCACAACAACAGAAGTTTTTCAATTCTGTTTCTTTTCCTGTGTTCTCATCTACACACTGGGCACATCTTTTATGTGGGAAAATTCCAAGTTCACTTATAGTTTCATTCCTGACTGTCTGAGCTTCAGATGCACATTCTTACCTTCCTACAGGAAGTTCCTGGATGATTTAAATTATCATGGAATTAATTTCTTTCTTTAGAAAAGGGATTCTCAAACTTAAGCATGCATCAGAATCTCCTGGAGGACACGTTAAAACAAAAAGTTTGCCCTGAGTTTCTGATTTAGTAATTCTGTGGTGGTACCAACGTGTTCCTAGGTGCTGTTGCTTATGCTACTGATGCCCTGACTAGCATGCAAGACCTTGAATAACCTAAAGGCAACTTGTCTCTTTCATTTCCTGTTATTTCCCTCCAGTTCTGTTATACTTTTTTCTTCCTTTCCTCATTTCTGTTTATTGATGATTGACTTTTCTGGGGCTGAACTTAAATGACATCCACTTCATAAAGCCTTGCCTGATCCTCCCAGCTATAAAAGAGAGCAGCCCTTTTTAATTCTCTTACAGTGTTTACAGCATAATACTTTTCATTATTAGCAAAGTTATTTTTGTCTCTCCACCAAATTTAACAAACTCCAAACCAAGGAGCAGGGACTCAGGCTTTATTGCATGCATTTCATGTGAAAAACCTTCTGTAAATTCACTTGACTAGCTACTCTATAGAGATTGGGATTAGGAGCCAAGAGAATGAATATTATGATGAAACACTTATGATTCATTTGTGAAACACTTGTGATTCTGTGGTCATGTTCTTTTTGTCAAAAACTATAACATTGCTCATTGTATTCATTAACATACAAATGAAACATTTTATGAAACATAAAATAAAAAACTAAGAAATAAGGACCTTAAATTATCTTATCATATCATGGGATTTCACCTAAAATGTAATTTTCTCTCATCTTAATTATTGCCAACCTTTATTAATTAAAAATTCTGACCAGTTTATCAATTATATAGATGACAGTGTATCATCTCAGTACATCCTACATTTGGTAATTTGTAAATAATAAAAGAGTTCTATTTTTACATAGAAACATGAATAATTGTATTAAAATAGTCTGGCTCAAAATCCCTCCCCTGGAATATTAATAGGTGCTGCAAGCATAAAAGTTTTCTATCAAATATATTTAGAAAGTTCTAGATTAAATTATGTTATTGGACTGCAGGACTCCACAGATCAACATGTGCTGTATTTGAAGAATCCTTAAAAGGTGGCATATGATATTTAGCATCTTTCAAAGTTTTTTTTGTGTGTTTTATTATGTTATTTTATTTTGTTTTTGCAGAGTAGCTCACGGTGATAAACCTGCTGGCATCACACTTTGCGAAGCACCATGCAAAACTCCTGTACATGCGTGGATGTGTGCTTGCATTTGCCCTTGCAATGACCTAAAGCAAACGTGCAGCTGGTAACATGAAGCATTAGATTTGCACATACCTTCACTTGGTGATGGAAGGGACATCCAGAGTAGCAATTCCGAGGGCACATTTTGTGGATTTCTTTTGCAATTTCTCTGATTCCTCTAAGTCACTTGGCAAGAGCTTCGTGGAGGATGGGCCAGGGAGGTTGCTGGACAAAAGACCCAGCTGGTTACTTCATTTGGCTGCAATTAGTTCTTGTTGCCAGTGCAGGATTCTGCTCAACCTTATTGCCTGAGCCGGATCCAGACCCCTGAGAGGACCCCGGCAAGATGACTCCTTTTCCAAAGCTTTCTGGAACACACTGTGTTCAGATGTGTTGATACCAATTGAAAGCCAGCGTCTAAGATTACTGGATATTATAAGAGGTTGCATTAAAGACCCAGGAAATGAATATTTCTCTGCCATGTAGTTTGTGAGGCCCTGAGCATATGTTGTTCCTGATGTTATTCCCTTCAGTCCTTTGTGGAGGTGGTTGGAGGTAGCTGCGTGGATTGTTATTAATAGTGTAACACATTTCCCTAGATGGCCTTATGAGTTTTCTGGATGATTATTAACTCTATACCTCATCTCATTCTATCTCTTTTCTGACTATTGGTGAGTTGTTGTTGTTGTTAGGTGCCGTCAAGTGGGATCCAACTCATAGCGACCCTCATAGGGTTTTCAATGGCTGACTGTTTTGGGATTGCCTTGGGAGTGGATTGTCAGGTCCTTCTCCCATTTTTGTGGTGCCGGGAATTGAACTGAGGACCTCAGAAACTGTAGAGCAGTGCTTTACCAACTGAGCTAAATCCCAGCCCATTGGTGAGTAGAGTGATGCTTTTGAGTATTTTGTGAACTTTTGATTAAACACACAGGGGCAGAGTCAAATCTCCTTGGTACCTATAACTTCACCCAATCCCATTGGCAGAATTATCTCCATCTCAGTAAAATAAATGTTCTCCCTTTGCAATCCAGTTTGAGTGTGGGTATTTATTTTACCGTCATCTTTAAGTAAAATGTGGTGTAGCAAAGTATTTTTGATCTCTTTCTTGTCTAGTGCTCAGGAACGGCATAAATGTTGAGCATCTTTTGTTTGAGAATCCAGAATCTGAAATTCCCCAAAATCTGAAACTTTTGAGAACCAGGTACATGACATCACAGCTGGAAATTTCCACACCTGACCTCATGTGACAGGTTATAGTCAAAATGCAAATGAAGTAAAAATATTGTATAAACTTCAGGCTATGTGTATGAGGTATTGATGAAACATACATGAATTTTGTGTTCATGTTGGAGTCCCAACTCCCCAAATATCTCCTGATGTGTATGCAAATATTACAAGATCTGAAAAAAAATCTAAAATTCAAAACACTCCTAGTCCCAAGTATTTCAGAAAAGGCATAATCAACATGTGTTATCTCCTTCCAAAAGTATTGCCCCACAATTTTACTGTACATTTTTAGTCTTCGTTTGTGTTTTGCTTGATGCAGGTTTTCTTTCTTGGTCCTACAATGTCCTGGATGCCTACTTTGGTGGTTCTGTTTCTCAATCACTGAGCTAGGGAGCATTTACTAAAGTCTTATCATGATGTCTTCTGACTTACACATGAAGTCCTCTTTCATTTGTGTTCTGATTTATCTACTATTGGGGCATTTTGTTGTACTGTTAATTTTTGAAGCCATAGATATTAAATGTCTAGAGTGGACACTTCGTTCTGGTTTGATGCAAAATGACCAAATATTCTTGAGCTCTGCTTGTATGTCACAGCTACCATGTAGGTTTTAAGATGGCCCAAGGGGGGATTAAAAAATCAAGTAGATCTTCATTTTCATTTCAGATTCTTTTTTAAGATTCAAATGATCTATTTAACATCACACTTCTTGAGATCTCATGGACTTTACTCTGATTTTCTAGGTTGCATTTAAACCACCTTGATTCTTTGGTCCCTGCCTTGGGGTGTTGGGCTTTGCAACCCAGCAACTAATTCCAAAATAGATCTGCCTGTCACTCTGTTTACTAGTGATGATAAAATAATTCAGGGGCATCAGCATCTGAAGATTTTTTCTTTTTAAAACAGGAAACAAGAGTGAACCTGTCAGAGTGTAGCATAAGTGTTGTGTTCACCATGCGCAGGTGGAAAGAGAAGCCTGGGAAAACAGAGTAACTCTTTCTACTGAGTGTGAAGAGCCGGCACCTGCTGCCGCCAGACCCTCCATCTGCTGCTGCAAGGAAAGAAAATGGAGGGAGCCACGCAAGGAAACCCCACCTGGGGACTTCGGAAGGTCTTTGCAGCCACGCAGAGCTCCAGAATTGCTGTATAAGAGTAAGGAATGGCTAACCTCTTCCCTTCCATAGCTTTCCTAAGACCTCCCCCAGAAAGGTGCTCCAGGGAAGGTACTTTCCCTTGTACCTGCAGGCGATGGTTTTGGGTCGATGGCTGCATCTTTCCTGGGAAAGCCTCTACCTGCTCTATTTCCTTCCAGGTTATCTTCTGTTTCTCCTCAGGAGAAAGCGATCCTGCCTCGGGTCCCTCCCGAGTCAGATATGTTCTCCAGAGAGAAAAACGCTGCGTGGCAGTTGAAGGAAAGCGTTTGGATGTTAGTGGGTCAGCGGAGGTCCCTTAAAGCTTAAGTTGGCCAAGAAAGTGAGACACTTCCTCTCTAGAAACGTGGGTCACAACCACCCATCTCCATCTCTCCCTTGGCTGATGTCACATAGGATGGAAACCCTCTTACCATGGCTGAAAACCATCCTAAAGAAAGCCTTCTGGGGGAGGAGGCTGCAGGGGGAGGACGGGAGGAATGTCCCTGGCCAGGAGGCCGGAGGTGCCCCAGGAAGCTGTTTCCTCTGAATAGTTAAATGGCTGCCTCTCAACTTGTACAATGTCACATTGAATTTGAAACAGGGAACTTTTTATATTTTCCCCTGATTGTGCTGGCACCTGGCAGATGCCTATTTACCAGAGGCATCAATACACATAGTAATCAAAGGAAATCAGAGGCACAGATTAGCAACAGCTGCAAGTCATTAGTGACAGACACGGGAAAGCACAATTCTGCACCCAACTTTGAAATAACCAATACGAGAATTTCAGAGCACGAGGGTTACCGCAGGGCACTTGCTAACACGAGAGATGCCAAACAATAGCTGGGCTTGTCTCGAGAGAGCCCTCTTCTCACAGGCGGCACCACATACTCTGTATCATAAGCCAATCAATCACACGATATTGGTCCATTGAACTTTAGCCTTTTGCTCAGCGCGTGTGCTAAGCTGATCTTCTGATCACAGTTGTCTGAACCGAGAAATAACCTCCGGCTGCTGGAAAGCCCTGTTATCTTCTATCACAATTTTATTGGTAGGAGTTCGGGCGTATTTCTGGTGACTTAATTTCGTTATTGACCTGGTTGGAAAAAGCCATATCAAGGGGAAAATAAGACATTCCTCCTTCCCATTTAATCTCATTTTCTGCCACAATTGTATTTGAAAACCAGCTGTGCTTGATAGCCATTCTTTCGGTAGTTACATATTTTCATTGGCAGCACTAACCTTAGCCTATACCAAAAAAATACTGTTCAATTTTTAGCTTTTTCCTAATCAATTCATTCAGTGCCTCGGTGGAATACAAGCTGGTCATTTAAAAATTTCTAGCTGATGCCTGATATGTCCCAAAACAATTTTAGCCAGCATGGGTTTCTATTTTAGTCCATCTCTGGAAATGCAGATTTACTGTACAACTGGGTAATGGCTTAGGAATAAACAGAGACACAGCGCTGCTGTCTGATTAGCGGGACTGGGCAAAATTTAGCATTATATATATACTGCAGTAATTGGACCATTGGACCATAGGATGTAGCTTAAATTGGTTTCTTTACCATATGTGGTCTCTTCTTCCTTTACTTGATATAAAGCCTGAATTATTTTTTCTGTTTAGAAAGTCTCCTCCTCCCACCCTACCTTCTTAAACATATCTTCTAAAGATTTTTCTGAACATTCTTAGAATGGTAACAATAAATAACTTGTTTTGGAGATTAGAATAAGATGTGAGGAAAATGCTACCTTTGAGCTAGTGCAAAAGAAACCATTAGACATCAGCTTTTTAATAACAAACCATTCACTGTTGTTTTGGAAGACTGTTTCCAGAGAACATGGATTCCATGGAGCATCTGACACCTTATATGCATTCAGATGTGTGTTGTAATAGTCGTATGTCTTAGTTTTTTAACCTTCTAAAGCAAGATGATTATATACTTAACTAAATACCATAATCTCTAGGTTTAGGAGGATTTGACTTTCCAGGATCATTTTATGGGGAAGAAAAAGCATGGTATTAATTCATAATTTTACTTACTAATTGGGTCGGTACATATTTATTGTATGTCTACTGTATCTCTGAGAATGCTCTAGGTACTATGGATACAGAAGCAGAATTAGGAAGTGATACGTACTCAGTTGACAGTGAAGGTTTAAGCAGGTTGTTGCTGTTAGGTGCCATTGAGTCATATCTGACTCATAGCGACCCTCCTCGGGTTTTCAATGGTTGATTATTTTGGGATTGCCTTGGGAGTGGATTGTCACATTCTTCTCCCATTTTTGCAGTGCTGGGGATCGAACCAGGGACCTCAGAGACAGGCTGCAGAGTGACGCTCTACCAAGTGAGCTAAACCCAGCCCTGGATAAATATCAAGTACTTATTAAATTTTTGGGAGACGGACCTGGCAACCCATTCCCCAAAATCAGTCTGCCATTGAAAACCCTATGAACAGCAGAGAAACTCTGACAATAGTGTTTTGCCTCTTGTGTGCAGGGTTGCTATGAGTTGGATACCGACTTGACGGCACCTAACAACAACAACAACATTAAATTTTATCTGTTAAAATGGAGACTCTGGGCCTTGGAATGTAGGTACGAGGAAGTTAGAAGTATAAGTAAACTATATTCTACATATTAGAAGATGCAACATTATAGAAATAGCCAAAAGAATGTGAAAATTCCATAAGGAAGAAGTAGATTGGCAGAAGAAAGAATTTGTCATTACAGGAAATCAGGGAAGGCTTAATGGAGCAGGTGTCCTGGGAGCTGGGTCTGAATTTTATAAGTAGAAGTAGGTTAATCTAGAAAGAGAAGTTGGAACTGAGAGGTAGAGATGAGTACCCACAGAAGAGTGTGTGTGAGGGTCAGGTGTCTGAACTCGTCATGTATGGGGAGGAGGTGGTGGTGAGAGCAAAGGAGTCTCAGGACATTGGGACCCAGTTGTGTAGAGTCTTGAATGTTCAGTTAGGGAGCTTGGATCTCTACTGGAAGGGTCTGCCCTTGAGCTTTCAGGCAAAGAAGGTATTACCCAAAGTTATTTATTTCTTATTTATATTTATAGTTTATTTTTTTCTGTTTTATTTATTTTTATTTTCTTTTACTATTCCAAAAACATTCAGCTCATTTTGGACTTGAGCTATCACGACTTTAGGCCTATGCAATTTTTTTGTCCCCTATTGTAAAAACCTTGCAAGTTACAGAAGTACTAACTCAGGAAGAAAAAGGTTTTCTAAATTCCATTCTCTTAGATATAATCATTCTTTTTTTTCTCCCTTTGTTGGTAAATATTGGTGGGGTACAGAGTAAGACAGCATTGGCTGTTTCCACTGAGCAACTATGACATCACTTTTTTTTTTTTTTTTTGCGGTACTGGGGTTTGAACCCAGGGCCTCGTGCTTGCATGCTCTGCAAGTGCTGGACCACTGAGCTGCACCTCCAGTCCATTTTTAAAATTTTTTATTATTATTATTTTTTTTACTTTTTGAGACAGGGTCTCACTAAGTTATGCAGACAGCCTCTGGTCTCGAACTTGGGATCCTCCTGCCTCTCCCTCCCAAGCCACTGGGATTACAGGTGTGTGCCACTACGCCTGGCACTATGACATCACTTTTTACCTAGATTTATTAACAAGGACCCTGAAGGTCAAAATGGTTTTTAGAGATGGGCCCAATGTAGCCAGTTACTGCATGAGGAGGAGAAGGATCAGATGTCTCCTAGCAGGGCTCATGACACCAGGTCAGAAAGAAGGTCAGAGGACAAAGGTCAGAGGACATAAGCCCTTGGCTTTGTAAAGATAGCACATTGCTCTTAGCTAAATGTGAACACATGTAGAAAAAAATAAAGAAAATGGAGCCAAGATGGTGGCACCTGCTTGTAATCCCAGACAGTCAGGAGGCAGAGGCAGGAGGCTGGTGAGTTTGAGGCCAGAGGCAGCTTGCATAACTTAGGGAGACACTTTCTCAAGATTAAAAATAAAAAGGGGGACTAGGGGTGCAGCCCAGTGGTAGAACACTTGCAAAACATTTGGGAGGCCCTGAGTTCAGCCTCCCAGTACTGCAAAAAAACCCAAAAACCAAAAAACAAACAAACAAACAAAAAACCCAAAACAAAAAAAACAAAAACAAAACCCTCCCCCCAAAACCCAAAATGGTGATCTTCCTACTCCCAGTACTTGTAGCTTTGTCTCTTGTTTTATTTTGTTGTTGTTTGTTCTTCTGAAAGTGCAGGTCCAATGATCCTTATTATCAGTACTTTGTTAGAGAGAGTCCTAGGGGTTAGAAGGACTGCTTTTGAAATATAAATACAAATGATGACTATCAGAAAAAACATTTTGAGAGAATGAAGAAGTAAAATTTACTATGGTTGGAAATGGATAAGCGCTGTCCAATTGGCATTTTTTTTTTACAGTAAAATATAGACTAGAACATGCTCAAAAAAACTTTTTAGAACTTGGCAAAAAATTACAGCAGATGAACATTCGGCAAAATCAAGGGGGGATTTTGCTCACACGTGAAAGTTTATGAGAAATCTAGTTGAGGCTGGTTTCAGTATTTGCTGAAGTTTGTGGTTGTGTCAACAAAGATGGGTTAAAGTAAGCATATTTCAGATCCTAAACGGAGCAGCTTCATAGTCTGGAATAGTGAGTATCTTTAAAATGCTTTAAAATGGGTTTTGGTTTCTTTCCCTCCAGCTGTGCCTAGCACAAGATGAACTGGCATGTTCTTTGCTAAATAGTAACATATCAACCCAGGGGTATAAAGCATGCTCGATTTTCAAAATCTTAAAGTCCTTTCAATCAGTAGGAAGAAATAGGTTGGGAGAGGCTACTTTAACATGCTACGGGCACGCCAACACCTGAAACATCTTAGCCCAGTTCTCCAAAATAGAGTTGATGATCTCACTGGTTAAAATGGAGCAATGATTAAAATCCCCTTTCTGGCATGTGCCTCTGCATCTTTTGCCTGTCTTGACTACTGCTGTTTTTCTGATGCTCTTGTTGTTAAGCGCTGAGTTGGTTCTGAATCATAGCGACCCTCACAGGGTTCTCAGTGGCTGATAGTTTTGGGCTTGCTTCAGGGAGTGGATTGCTATGTCCTTCTCTCATTTTTGTGGTGCTAGGGATTGAACCCCGGTCCTCAGTGTAGAGCAGCTCTCTACCAACCGAGCTAAACCTCAGCCTTCTGTTACTCTAGTACCTATAATTTGAATAGTGTGACAAAAGACATTAATACCCAGTTGAACTTCTTAGTTGTACTTTTGTATCCTTTTGATTTTACCTATAACACTCTATCCTGACAGGAATTTTCTTCATGTACTTGATTACTCTGCTGAGCCTCTAGAACTAAGAGAATCTTTGGTAATCCAGTGTCCTCTTGTTATACATATATTTTCTCCCTGATGCAAATTCAATTTTCTAAAGACTTCTTTGTGAAAGTCTGTGTATTTATTGTGGTTAATAATTATTTTAATATAATCTTTTATAAGCCCCAGTTTCATACTGAAGTTTTCTTGAAATGTTTTATGTTTGTTTGCTTTTTCATCTTTATGGCTTTAACTTGGAGAATTTTGTCCAAATATTAATTTGTAAGTCCATTTCTGGACCTATACAAAACCTACATTTTGAAGGCAAAATATATATTTTTAAAGTATTAGTACTAGGAAAACTTCCTAACTTTAATGTAAAAGGTAACTTGACAGAGAAGATTCTGTGAAGATGGCAGAGTAGGAAGCGTCAGGAACCTGTCCCTACCTAGCCTACAGTTGCTCTGGTAGAATCTGTCTGAGGTAACTGTTTCAGCACTTCTGTGTCTATTGAAGGCCTGCAACTTCCAGGGGAAGGCTTGGATGCTAAGTTGTGGTTAATTTTGTTCAATTTCAGCTCCTGTCACAGTAGCAGCTACTCACATAACACTCTTAGCCCCCCGGCAGGAAGCTGTGCCGATATTTCTGGGAGCAGCTTGTATGCAGTATATGGGAACCATGGTGGGCAAAAGGGACATTTCCACTATTGCTGTACCTCCCCACATTGTTGAAACCCCACAACCCTCACTGATATAACTTCCAGGTTATTTAAAGGGTCCAAATTCCCCTTTCCCCCTTCCCTTTAAAAGCAACCACATACACAGAAGAAATCAGGAAGTCACATGCATAGAGGGAAAGGAGAAGGCTCAGAAAAGGCAGGAGATCCTAAGTTTATACTTTAGGCTGATCCTCAGCATAAAGACAGGCCACCACAATTAAAAATGAAAACCCAAACAATATAAAACAGCATACTCTGGGGAAAGAGGAGAATCTGATTTTAAGAAGTACTATGTTATTAGATTGAATTATCCAGTTTTCATCAACAACAAGAAATCAGAAAGCACATGAAGAAACAGCAAAGTGTGGCCCATTTGAAGGAAACAGCACAACATCATCAACAACAACCCAACAGAAAATGTTCTTGAAAAAAACCTGATGGCAGATCTACTAGATAAAGAGTTTAAAGTAACTGTCTTGAAGATGTTGAAAGAACTGAAGGAAAGCATAGAGAAAGTCAAGAAAATGATGTATGAACAAAACAGCAGAGAAACACTGACATAGTGCGGAACATGGCACAATGTCAGGAGGTGTTTTGTTCTATTGCACATAGGGTTGCTATGAGTTGGACTTGAATGGACATCATCTAACAACAACAAACAACAGACAACATCCTAGTGCTAAGCTTGGGGACTATTTTAAATAACATTGAAAAAGTATGAGAAGGGCAAAGAACATAATACTAAGTAGACCAAAAACACAACAAAAACAATAAAAAAATAGTCCCCACTCATTTGTAGTATCGGAGCTAAAACTAGAAGACAGAATATTGCCTTTCTCTCCCTCAGCTCGGCGGACGTACATCAGCAAGCTTACGGCTGGATGTTGAGGTGGAACTGAAAGAAAGGTGCATATGGATTGTTTGGGGCACAAGGCCACCAAAAGTTTAAAACTGGATACTTCTGGGAGAGTAGTAAAATATGAAGTAGCAATGAAATAAAACACATTTCCCTTGCCCTGGAGAAATCAATGGTGTTGATCGTCTTGTGAATGGGTTCTGAGCCAGGTGGGCCCATGGTTCCTGACTACCTCCTGCTCCCCCATTTCTTAGGACTGCTCAACTCTCCTGGGACATGGTAGTGTGAGTTTTGGGAATATGCTCCTGAGAAGACTTTTTACATATTCATCCCTTGCAAATGAAGCAGAATGGAGTTGCTAACAAAAGAAAAATTTAGCTACTGTTTTTACCTTCTAGTGAAATAACATAGTATATTATTCCCAAAGGAATGATTCTCCTGCTCTGGCATAGCCTTGATGTGCCTTTTAATTGAGGAAAAACAAGGCTTCCTGGGCATTTGAGGATGAGTTAGGAGGAGATAAAGATAATGCTTTGCTGCTTTGCACAATAAAGTAAAATAGAGGGGGATAAATTCTGGGGATGGAAGGGCACAGGTGTGTGTGAGGAGGCTACAGTATGAGCAGAATGTTGTGAGAACATGGGGTGGGGGAAGCTGTGTATATCCAATGCAGGGATACAGCCCCCAAGAAATTTCTTGTAGTAAAAAATGGCCACTACATGGCTACCTTTAACTGATACTGAAAGGAATCCATTTCCTTGTCCATGCTGTAATTATTCTCTGCTACCCTCAAGTGTCCACAGCACCCAACAACCATAACAAAACCCTCAAGGCAGCAGTGAGATCCTGTACACAACCATCTTATGTTAGAGATGCTTTAGAAAATGCAGAAAAACCATGAGGTCATGTGGTGGGGGCATGGCTGGCAAAAGGATATCTGTCATAAAAACTAAGGACAGAGATGCAGGCTGCCCTGTGGGCTGATCAGGGAGGCAGAGGCAGCTCCTCAGAGCTTTATCTTGGTATTAAAGGGAAGAGTGAGTGTCATTCAGACTGAGCACATGTGGGCATTTGAGTAAAGTGAGATATACTCAGAAATGGGTGGTGGGTGGCTACTGAATTCATTGTTTTGTGTCATTAAATGTAACATAACTATTTGGTAAAGTTGTTGTTACCTGCCGATGAGTCAGTATCTGATTCATAGCAACCCAACATGCAACAGGTGAAACCCTATTGTACTTCTCTGCCATTCATAGGGTTTTCAATGGCTGATTGTTCTGGGGAGTGGGTTGCCGGATTCTTCTCCCAAGTCTACAGCACCTGGCGTTCCCAGGCGGTCTCCCATCCAAGGACTAACCAGGCCAGACCCTCCTTAGCTTCCAAGACCTGATAGGATCGGATGCTACAGCAGTACGGCTACAGGCTATTTTGTAAAGTACCTACCTTGCTTTCAGCCTATTCCCAAAAGCATATGTATGAATAAGTGTATATTGGAGGGGGTTGGATATAAGGATGAGAACAGTGGAAGGAAACCACAGAAAACACCATGAATCCAGTGCCCTGGCAAAACCACACAAGAACACGGGTACTGGTGATACAGAAATATGAATCTCATTGAACAAAGAGAAGAAACAAAGAGCAGAATGATGAAGGTGTCAGAGAGACCCATGAAGGATGAGTGCAGAAAGTTATAATCTTGGAATATCCTGTCAGCACTGAGATAGGAAGTCATTTTGAGACTAGGAAAATGAATCTATTTGGTAAGAACTAATGAAAATGAGAACTGATGCTAGTGTATTGCCATTACCATACTTATTCTTTTTTAGATATAAAAGTCTTAGATATCCAGTGTTCTACAGCCATACCACCCTGGTGTTCCATCTCATCAAATCTCAGACTCTAATCAGGGGGTGGGCCTGGTTAGTCCTTGGATGGAAGACCACCTGTGAATATCAGGTGCTATAGGCTTGGGAGGAGGAAGGACCTGGCAACCCACTCCTGACACAATCAGCCATTGAAAACCCTATGAATAGCAGAGAAGCACTGACAGTAGTGCTGGGCATGGCACAGTGTCAGGGAGTGTTTCTTTCTGTTGTACATAGTGTAGTTATGAGTCAGACCCAACTTGATGGCACCTAACAACAGAACAACAACAACAGCAGATATCCAGTAATAATAGGTGGTGGTAAAGTACTACTTAAGACTGACATTCCCTCTCATCCAAAGGTGACAGATTTGTGTGACTATAAGTTAATAAGTCATCAACTGTTCTTGTTTTACACAGTATAGTTATCGGCCAAACAAGAGTTGCTTGTGGGGGAAAATAGCCTGTTTGTGTATAGGAAACATTTACTCTGATGTCTTCTGATGTGATTAGATGGATGTCTGGGTTTCCCACTCCTTCTGAAGACAGGGAGAGGATTAGCTCACTCATTTCCAACTGGTCATTTTTCTCTGTGGATGAGAAAAATCAGTGCTAATTGATACTTTTTATATTTAATTACACTTAATTTCTTCTCTCTGGCTGCCCTGAAACCAAGAGGCGGCAAACAGTGTTATACATGCAAATCTTCTAGCATAAACATTTCTTAACCTCATTTGCTTCAGTAATGGTCCAAATATAGAATCCTTAAGATAAAAGCTGCTTAAAGTGGTTTCTTATCTGTATTTTGACCCTGTCTCTTGAGACTCTTTCTGGAAACCATCTCTTATATTTCTGTGATGGGAATTTCCTCCTTTTCTCCTTCCCTAGAATTCAACTCTTCTATGTTCATTATTAATATAATTATTTCCAAGTCTGTATGTTAGCTTGTCTAACTCATTCTATAACCTTTGCATAATTCTTTCTCTATTTGAATCACCATGCAGGGCTCTGGATACAGTGCTCTTCCCAGTGGTTTTAAAGACCTCCCTCTTGTTCAAAACTCCAGTGCCTTTTACTTCCTTTGGGGTAATGTTGTTAATTGATGCTGGCTTACTGTTCCTGATTTTCTGCTATTCCTCTGTAGTAGTCAAGATATTTAATTGGCTCTTATCTATCCCTAGGTTCCACATTTTCCCCATCTGGACAACCCTTTCAATTCCATCTCTCTGAATCCATCATTGGAGAAGAGGTTCCCATCTTTCTTACTCTGAGATGCCTTCCCTGCCCATCCCAGTCTGATGGAATCTTTCCCTTTTTTAACGTTGTAGGAGTTATTGTCAGGTGCATCCATGGCAAGCTAGAGAGTCAGCCTAGGCATGGGAATGGGATAGAAAGGAGGCTTTGGGGTGGGGAGGTATTCCAGGAGGATCCCTGTTACTTTCAGGTATGGGGAGTTCACACAAGTTTATTAATCTCATTGAATCTGATTTGATTGAATCTCCTAAAATGGAGACAATTAAACTATTCTGTCTAGTGTTCTTGATTTTCATGGAAATTAATAAATGTACTATATATGTGAAAGTCTGCCTGCAGCTGTTACCACTATGGCATCTGAGATCGGACAGGATCTGATGGGAAGCTAAGCAGGTTTGGGCCTAGTTGTACTTGGATGGGAGACTGCCTGGGAATAGCAGGTGCTGTAGGATTGAGAGAAGGACCCGGCAACCCACTCCCAAAAAGCAATCAGCCATTGAAAACCCTATGAATAGCAGAGAAATACTGACAATACTGTTTCATCTGTAGGGATGCTATGAGTCGGACACCGACTTGAATGCACCTAACAACAACAATATGAAAGTCTTTGCCATCTGCAAAGTCCTGTGCAAGTGTAAGTTGTTATATCTGCTGTTGTGCTATCTCTGTTATCAAATTGACTCACTATCACAACCTCTGTTTGTTACTTAATGTGGCCTGTATCTCTGCCTAATCAGTATGACTAACCTCACTAACCAGCGTACAAATACAATGACATCACATATTGTTTTTCTCATTTATGACTTGACCTCTTCCCACCCTCATGCCTGCCATTATGAGCAAGAAGTCTGTTGTCTCCCTTTTGGAGTTGCCCCACACCCTCCTTCACTAAGGTTTTGAGAGCCAAAGGGTCTACTCAACCCAAAAACAAAAAGTCTTGCTTTTAAAAGAAAGGCAGGGAGAGAGGACTGAAAATTTCAGTGAGCCCACTGTTGAACATTGGTGTCTCCTCCTTGGTGGACTCTTTGGCATTTGGGAATACTCCTCTTGCAGACCCAGAAACCCGATGTAAGAAGTGTGACATTCTGTAGGTATCTCTGGTGGCACTGTGGTGACTGCTTAGAGGGTCCGTCATGAGCACATACTGTGGGGATCACAGCTGACCCACAGCCTCTGTTCTCTCACGTTAGGCTGGTAGAGGTGCATTTGGGGCTTGGGGTTGGAATCAGGATCTTCTGCCTTGCACAATTGCTAACAGGTAGCTTGGTTCAGGCCCTTCCCGTGGCCCTGGCTAAGACTTCTGCAGAACCACTCTGGGCTCTGGGCTCTGGGCTCTGGGCTCTGGGCTCCTTCCACTTAACCTGACTTACTCCTTCTCTCCTTTCACAGTGCCCATCCTGCTGCATGGTTAGGAGACTCTCCACACTTTTTTTTTTTCTGTCTCTTTCAATTCTGTAGGAGGATCTCCCCTTATAAGCCACCTCCATAGGTGATCCTGTCTCAGTATCTGTTTCCACAGAGATCCAAAGTGACATAGAGTGTCTCTTGCCTTCCCCCAGACTTACCAGAGCCTTTAGACCCTCATTTGAATCTTCTCTCTCTTCTCTCCTGGAGAGCTCCTCTTGAGCTCTTTGAGTCTTTGAGACTTTTTTCTTGCTAGTGAACCTGGGGAAAGGACCATTTTGGTTCCTCCTTACAGATGTCCTGGTTGTGAGTGGTAGGGAGCTTGTGTTGGGTTTTCCTGAAGATTCCTCAGGAGGTATACAGTTTATTTCTGCGTGTGGTCTTATGCCATCTACAGAGTTCAAGGTGAAAGAAGTCTTCTGTGTCTACTTAGGGTACCCATGTTACATTAGGTCCTTTCCTCAGAGCAAGGAATGACTGGTACTCTCACATTTTGAAATTCAAGGTAAGGTAAGTTTATGTTATTTTTTTCTAAAGACAATCTCCTTTCATGCAAATGTATATAAACATGCTCTGGGTGACTTAATGAAGGCTCCGAGGGTTTTAGGTATCCCTCAGTGAGCACCCTTTGCATCTGTTTTGCCCCACTTCACTATGTTCCTGGCTTCTTGAGAGCTGATTCTCAGATCTCGGATTGTTCTCCTGCCAAATTGAAAGTGAGATTAAATCCTCTTAAAGATCCCATTAATTGGGTGATTTCCAAGGAAGACATAGTGTTAGAGATGGACTAAAGATGGTTTTCTTCCTTTAAACACTGGGTCTGTACTGTTTGCTAATTTAGCTTACATTTATATACAGCATTTTCTGGTCTGCTCACTACTATTGCATGATTTAATCCTCATATCTACCTCGTGAAATGGCAGACTATGTATTCCCTGCCGCTTATGTGTTAGGAACCTGAGATGTGTTGAAGTTGAGTGATGAGCCCAAGGCCCTGGCAGAAGCTCTGGTCCCTCTTGACCTGCTCATTGTCTGATCAAGATACCCCATGTTTTTCTTTTATCTTCATGCCCTGCAACCATGAACTCAGCATCCTTCGTGACATATTTTTGTATTTCTTTTATAATTATTTGCACCTTGGGCCAAGGGGCAAAAGAAGATGTCACATATTCAAATGCCTAGAAGGGCCAGGGCCTGCATCTGTACTACTGTGGCATCTGATCTCATCAGATTTTGGAAGTTAAGCTGGGTGGGACCTGGTTAGTGCTTCAATGGGAGACTGCTTGGGAACACCAGGTGCTGTAGGCTTGGGAGAAGGACCTGGCGACCCACTCCCAAAAAACAATCAGCCATTGAAAACCCTAGGAATAGCAGAGAGGCACTGACAACAGTGTTTCATCTGTTGTATGTAGGCTCGTTATGAGTCCAATATTGACTTGATGGCACCTACAACAAAAGAAGGGCCAGGAAGGATAAGTTAGTGAGGTAGCGTCAGAATTGTACAACGGAGAGTCTGGGGACTGTGATGAATTTTAGAGCGTATGTCCTAATCTAAAACAGATATTCCCCATTCAGGCCAACCACCTTGTTGCCATTCAGGAATGCTGGCACAGGGTTGCCACATTTTTAGTGTTGCAGAGAAGCTGGAGATATATATTTTACCATGAAATATGTATTTTAAGATGTGCAAAATAATTTTGAAAGGAATTAAAACCCTGAGGCCCAAACACACACATCTTATAGGTAGTGTTTGGTCCCCTAGGTGTACAACATAGGAAAGAACCTCTGCTTTGGAAGTCTGAATCAAGTTTATGACTTTGTAAGTTTCCTTTTCAAATATCTTATGAAGTGAATTGGTGAGGTTTTTTTGTGGTGTTACCAACTGAACCCAGGGCCTTGTGTGTGCTAGGTGAGCCTTCCACCACTGAGCTACACCTAATCTTTCTTTCAACTTTATATTTTCAATTTTATATTTTTAACATAGTCTTGCTATGTTGCCCAGGCTGGCCTTGAGTTTGGGATCCTCCTGCCTCAGTCTCCTGAGTAGCTGAGGTTATAAGCCACAGGTTCATCATTAAAAATTTGATATAAATTATCCACATAAAAATAATCCACATAAACATGAAAATTATTATTGTTGTTAGGTGATGTTAAGTCTAGTCCAACTCACCAACCTTATGTACAACAGAACAAAACAGTCCCTGACACTGTGCCATACCTGGCACTATGTCAGTGATTCTCTGCTACTCATAGGGTTTTCAGTTACTGATTATTTCAGGATTGTTTCAGGAGTGGGCTTCCAAGTCCTTCTCCCATTTTTGCAATGCTAGGGATTGAACCCAAGGCCTCAGAGCACACAGAGCAGCACACTTCCAACTGAGCTAAACCCCAAACACTAAAAATTATTGTTGTTGTTGTTAGGTGCCATCTAGTTGCATCCAACTCATAGCGATCCTCATAGGGTTTTCAATGGCTGATTGTTTCAGGATTGCCTTGGGAGTGGATTTCCACATCCTTCTCCCATTTTTGTGGTGCTGGGAATCCAACCCAGGACCTCAGAGACTGCAGAGTGGCACTATACCAACTGAGCTAAATCCTAGCCCCCCAAAATTATTAGACACTTGCTGTGTTTCACAAATGCTTGAGAAACATCATCATGAATTTTTCTAACAATCTTATTAGTTCTCTACAATTCTTCTTATGTTATAGACAAGGGAGCTGAGGCCCACCAGGGCTGACCTAATTTTTTAAGGTCTCTCAGTCAGTAAGTAGCAGAACCAGAATCAAGCCTTGGTCTGGCCTCAAAGTGTGTTCTTGCTCTTATTATATTGTCAGCATCTTCAGAACAGAGAGAGAAAGCATGAAAATAAAAAGGGAGAACTCCCCCCTCTTTTGAAACACATTCAAAGTGGTGTCTCTCTTTGGAGAACATAGGGAATCAGGCATACTCTTCTCTGGAATGGAGGAGATGTGCTTTTCTTTGGGAAAAGTAGAGGAAGGGCAAAGAAAAGGAGATGTTTCCCAGCAGGAGAAGCTCCTCCTTCCTTTTCTAAAACTCCAAGCCAGAAATAGGCCAGGGCCCTGCCAGCCAGTGTCTGGCTTTTACATTCAGACCGCCTGTCTGTTTTGACCATCATATCCTGTGAGATGCCCATTAGCTTAACTCCCGCTATCTTTTACTCTCATTTCCAGAAAGCAAACCTCAGGAAAAAAAAAAAAGAACTTTTGTTCAGGGTTTGAAGTCAAGTCCAAATATAACAAGATCCCAATAACTTCCCCCACCCGCCAGAGTTTAAAACCAAATTCCCTCTGCCCAGATGGCTGCTAGTGAAAGATAGTGCATTCGCCCACAGC
The DNA here is from genome assembly GCA_007922755.1 of Pedetes capensis. Taxonomy (NCBI): domain Eukaryota; kingdom Metazoa; phylum Chordata; class Mammalia; order Rodentia; family Pedetidae; genus Pedetes; species Pedetes capensis. Next base: position 134,704 of record VMDO01000759.1, read on the forward strand.
TTCTTCCTCTTCTTGGCTGCCCCCTGATTACAGCTAATGACTCCCAGCTGTACTGCCTCCAAAGACTTGGGAGAGATGAAACTTAAAAAAATAATATAATAACTAGAATCCTCCAGGGCTGGGTGGGATTGATACCAATCCTGTTGGAAAACTGCCTCATTCAGAATGTAGCTAGATGGCGTGTCTTGGAAAGGAAGGAGAATTACTCTGTATATACTGAAACCCTCTTGATGTTTGCCACGAGAATCTGATTAATTCTGTGTTCTAACTTCAACTGAAAAAAAATTCATCCATAAATCCTAAAAACACAATTTTGCATCTATGTAATACACACTTCACTGCCAATAAAGAGAATTTGAGGAACAGTCTTTTAGAGCTATGACTTTGTCCAAATCAGATATACTCTAGTGTTAGTCTCTTTGGAGGATTTTCTAATATATTTATGTTATACAAATAAGTAGACGTCCATAAAACTTTACAACTTGGCATCCTGAGATTTCCTGCTTGCCTTTGAAATGCCAGGGTCTCTGAAAAGTTGACTTCAAATAATGGGACCCATCAAAGTGAAAAATCAAAGCTCAAAGAACACAATTCATGAGCACAATCGAGAATAGATTTGTAGTGACAGGTCTTTACTCCCATTTCTCTGCCTTTTATCCTTCCTCCTCCTCCCTTTCCTTTTTATTTTCCACTTTCTTCTTTTTCTTCCCCTTCTTCAATAACACAAATAACAATCTGAAAGTTTGGGTGAGGGGGAGAGAGAGTGACATAATTTTACCAACTTGAAATTTGACAGTTTCCTCAAACCTTTTTCTAGAAGTGTTTGACGGGGTTTGGCATACCACCTCCTTCCCATAAAACTGCAGATGGAATTTATTCCACATGCCAACCTTGAACATCTCCTGTGTACTAAGCCAGGTGCCGAGGTTAGATACATGAACTCACTGCTTTCTTCACTTTCTTTCAGAGCTTTGACTGAACGCATCAACTTCTTGAGCATCTGATGGTTCCATTGTCCAGGTTTGTGATGATTTCTTTGCGGAACTCTTTATCTTCCTGGGAGATGAAATGGTTTACTGGAAAGGGCATGGGGTTCAGAGTCAGAACTAAGCTGAATTGTGACATTGACCCTTACTCTAAACTTTCTGAGCTGAACCTTCATTATCTGTAAAGTGGAACTTGTAAAGTCATTGTGAGGAGTAACATCCTGTTGGGATATAAGGAGCATTTTAAATATATCTTATAGGTGTCCTTTTTAATACTGTTATTGCAATCACTATTATTCTCCCTGTTCATTCTGAATTTTCTACAACAGTCCCAGTTTTAGTTAGACTTTTTTTTATGATAGCATTTTGTCAAAATATTATCCAAAATTTAGTTGTTTAATAAATAAGCATATAAACAGGAAAAGTAAAGTTCTTCATCAAGCTTATATCCCAATTTTCCTTGACTCAGATATTCTCAATGGGCAACATAGTGTTTTACTCATAAAAGATGCTCAATAAATATATGTTGAGTTGAATTGCATTTGTGAGTTGAGCTATCTGCCTGTTTCCAGATGGCAGTGGAGCACACAATTTTTGAGATTCTCTACCCTGAGAATGCCCTCTGGAAGGTTAGCCTCATTTGATCTGGAACAGACCAATTCTTGAGTTAAGACTTTGTGGCAGTGTACTTTCCTTGATTCTCCTTTCAGTGGATTTAGGTGATAGACACAAGGGTGACCAACTTGTCTCAATTTACCTAGGACTTTTCTGGTCTTAGAACTAGGAGTCTCACACTTCAGAAATGCCCTCAGTTCCAGCCACACTGAGCTGTTTGGTCATCCCAGTGGAAAGTGAGCTTGAAGATGTGTTGAAATAGTCAGGAAAAGTGAAATACCATGTTAGGATGCATTATTCTGCAACTTCAGGGGTTTTAGTTCTCCTTTGTAATTAAATAGATATTTTCTTGAACACCAAGGTTGCTCACATTCTTAAGATTTCTTTTATATGTATCTAAGTACTACAACTTCCTTTAGTTATACCAGGGGTTTCAACAATGTATATACATTTTAAGAGATGTTATCTGTCATGATTTGAATCTAAAATGTCCCCCAAAGGTCATGTACTTTAATATTGGGTCCCCAGAGCTGATGGTGCTGTTGTGGGAAGTTATTGAACCCTGCAAGGTGGGATCCAGCTTGGCAGAAATAAGCCATGGGGGGCAGAGCTTTGGAGGTTTTTACCCAGGACCCATGGTTCTCTCTCTGTCTCCTGTCCACTGATGCTGTGAGGTTGTCTGCCGTGGACCTCGCTGCCTTCCCAGATGCCTGCCTTGCCACCATGCCTAGCTGCCATTATGGACTAATCTAACTGTGAGCATCCAATAAACCTTCCTCCATAAGCTTGTTTTAGTTGTTTATCTGCTACAGTGACGACAGCTGACTAAAACATCGTCTGTGCATTACGTTTTGAAGTTGAATTACAATAGCAATGTGTAGTATGACAGTCTGGATTATATTTCTCTCACATCAGAACAAACATATGACACATTCTTAAAACAGGAAAATGTAAAGTTTTCATCTCAAGGTATGTGTACATGTTTTCATATCCTCCATTATGTATGTGTATGTATATATATGTGTCTGTGTATAAAACTTCTTTTGACTACTTATGTATATTAAATACAATCATGTATTACTTAACAGGGATACAGTCTGAGAAATTCATTAGATGATTTTGTTGTTTTGTGACCATTATAGAATGTATGTATACAAACCTAGATGGTTCAGGTTAATTGCTCAGCATAGTCTCTTGATGTATTTGAGAGACACAGTAAAGAGGAGATATATGAGGCTCCTGGAGATGTAACACAGCACATTGTTTTAGGTTAAACTCTTTTTTTTTATAAGTAGAAGGAAAACACTTTAATGATAACATATACAGTTAATAAGGCAGTCATTTATTTTCATTATCCATTAATACATACTCTCTTGTATGTATTATACTTTTAGAGGACTGGAAGTACAGTAGGTTTGTTTGCCATATGTCACCATAAACATGGGTAACATAATGCACTATGATGTTATGACAGCTACCATGTCACTGTTGTTGTTGGCTGCCATCGAGTTGTGCCTGACTCATAGTGACCCTCATAGGGTTTTCAATGGCTGATTGTTTGGGGACTACTTCAGGGAGTGGATTGCTTTATTCTTATCCCATTTTTGCAGTATTGGGGATTGAACCCCAGTCCAAGGAGAGTGCAGAACAGCACTCTACCAACTGAGCTAAACCCCAGCCCACCTCATCACTAGATGATAGAAAATTTTCAGCTCTATTACAATCTTGTGGGACCATTGTCATGTATGTGGCCTATCTTTGCCTGAAATGTTGTTATGCAGAGCATGACTGTATATAATATAGAAAAACATTATATACACTTATGTACATAAGTGTATAGGCTGGGATTTAGCTCAGTTGGTAGAGCACTGTGCTGTAGTCTCTGAGGTCCCGAGTTCAATTCCTAGCACCTCAAAAATGGGAGAAGAACCTGGCAATCCACTCCCAAGGCAATCCTGAAACTGTCAGCCATTGAAAACCCTGTGAGGGTTGCTATGAGTCGGATACTGACTCGAGGGCACCTAACAACAACAACAACATACACTTATGATTGTATTTAATATACAGAATTTAATATACAGAATGCTTTCAAGTGGCTCTCAGGGAAAAGAGGGGAATGTGGACTTCTATTATCGGGTACTTTCAGTTTTAATCTTATTTTCATCTCATTTTAATTTTCGTAGTAATCATGACAGGCATATACTGTTGAACTCATTTTAAAAGACAGGAAAGTAAGGCTTGGTAGGGGCCAGCACCTCCCAAAGATCAATATTTTTGGAGGATTTTCCATCACTTTTACATTGCATACATGATTGAAAACCTATAAATTTGAAAACTTGGGATTCTAAAATTTCTATTTTGGCTTTGAAATATTAGATCTTCTGAAAGATTGGCTTCACATACTTGACCTATTGAGCATTCTCTTCTGTTCCAGAATACAATTGAGCACACACAGCATATCCCAGTGGAGCAAAACCCACTGTGGAGGCCTGCTGGGCTTTATGGTTACTTCTCAGTGACAGCCCTTGGGGTACTAAGGAAATCTTCAGCCAGTGTCAAGGGCTGACTCTTGTGGGAATGAGTCCAAAAAAAGCAAAAGATAACTTAGCATGGGCAATTTATATAAGGATCTGACTTTAGGAGACTCTCTTCTTTCAAAGTATGTTATAAAATCCAGAGAAAAATGTTGCATAGTATTATGAATAGCTACTGTTTTGGCCAGATTATTAAAGTGACAGAACTCAATACTTTATAGGAGTCCCTCCTGCCCGCCTTCCCTTCCTTCCTTTCTCTTCTCTTCTCTTCTCTTCTCTTCTCTTCTCTTCTCTTCTCTTCTCTGTTTCTCATCTTTTAGCCTATCTTGTCCTTCCTTCCTTTCCTCCCCTTTCCTCTCTCCTTCCTTCTCCCTCTTCATTCCCCCTCCCTCCTTTCCTTCTTCCCTCTCTCCTATTCTTCCTTTCTCTTCTCTTCCCTCCCCTCCCCTCCCCTCCTTTCCTCTCCCTTTCCCCTCCCTTCTTTTCTTTCCATTTTATTATTGCACAGGGCCTGATGCCTCCCACACACTTACTATCCCTTCCTGTAATCAAACTCTCCTCCTCAGATTGGGACAGGGGGTGGATCATGTCATCTAGATCAGGCTAAGTAGATTCTGTCAACCAGGAATTTCAATATTGAGTGTAGTCACCAGGGTCAAAAAGCAGCTGGAGTTGGGCCATGGAGAACTTGGCCTTAGCTGGACTATCCAGTGAAGGGCTCTCTCTGCTGACCTCTGGGGCTGCCTGTTTTCTTGCCCTTCCTAATGTCTAATTGACTACCCATTCCGTAATTTGATGAGCTATATCAGTATCTTTCTAATACACTAATTGTTCTCCTTACATTAGAGTTAGTTTATGCTGCTAAAACCACAGACACTTATTTGACTAGACATACATTACCTATCTTAATTTTCACACTAATCCTAATAATAGGTATTATTCTTCACCTTTATAGGTGAGAAATTGGAGTTTTGTGAGGATATGTGATAATTAAGTTGTACTTGATGCCTAAAAGCCATATTGCATCTCCTAAGCTTTAATGGTTTAAAGTGGAAAGAAAGAAAACAGTTGGAGAGATACTTGCAATGTTTGAGGCAATTCAAAAAGCTTAATAGCCTTAAGATATGAAGAATCTAAGAATCAATGAGAAAAAATTTAACATGATAATGAGAAAAAAATTGGCAAAGGAAATAAATATATATTCCCAAAGAACTGCTAGTAATTTCACATACAAATGAAAAACTACTTAACCTCGCCAATAATACAAAAGAATTTAATTAAAACAATTGCATTCCATTTTCAACTATATTGTTGATTTAAAAATTATCAGCAAAATATTGGAAAAGTCTAGTGAAAAGATTTTTTTCATTCAAAATAAATGTTGCATACTGGAGAAAAAATTTGTTCAAATATATTTAGAGTCCTAAATTTATTTGAAGTATTTGATTTAAACATTTAAATAAAATAATTAAGGATACTTGACATTGTATTATTATAGCAAAAGAAGCAAACTAAATCTCAAATGATGTGAAGTTAGGAGTGATCGGGTAAAGGCTTTTGAAATAAAGTTTAAAAAAAGCCAACATCTCTCCTTTTTCCATCCTCTACCTTCTCACCTCCACCTCCAGTCTTTAGTAACCACTGTTCTATTCTCAACTTTTATGAGCTTGACTTTTTCTGATTGCACGTGTAAGTGAGATCATGCAGTGTCTGTCTTCTTACATTTTGCATATTTCACCTAGAACCTGTCTTCCAGGTTCATTCACGTTGTTGCAAATGACAGAACTTCCTTCTTTTTAAGGTGAAAAGATGAATAGCTTGGATAGTTTTCTCTTTGTTTACATGCTGCATTTTCTTTATTCATCTCTGGATAGACACCTAGGTTGATTCTGTGCCTTGGATGTCATGAATAATGCTACAGTGACTATTGGAGTATAGATATCTTTTCAACATACTGATTTCAATTCTTTTGGATAAACTCAAAGGACACTTGGAATCATGTGATAGTTCTAGTTTTCAATAAGCCTTATTTAATCATTCCATATATATGTGTGTCCTTGGGATTTAGCTGAGTTGGTAGAGTGCTGCTCTGCGCTCTCTGAGGACCTGAGTTAGCGTCTCAGCACCACAAATATGGGAGAAGGACATGGCAATCCCCAAACAATCATCTATTGAAAATCCTATGAGGGTCACTATGAGTTGGACCAGACTTGATGGCACCTAACAACAACAACAGCATATATATATGTGAAGTGGAGTTTAGCATAATTGGTAGAACGCTGCTCTGAGCTCTCTGAGGCCCTGGATTCCATCTCTAGCACCACAGAAATGGGAGAAGGATCTGGCAGACTACCCTGGAAATAATCACCAATAGTTAGCTACTGGAAACCCTATGAATAGCAGAGAATCATTGACATAATACCAAGCATGGCATAGTGTTGGGAGTGTTTCGTTCTGTTGGATACAGAGTTGCTATGAGTTGGACTGGCCTCACTGGCACCCAGCAACAACAGTGTGTGTGTGTGTGTGTGTGTGTGTGTATTTTAGTATTTTAATTGTATACATTTATGGGATACAGACATACTTCAGTTTATATATACCGTGTTTAATTATCAATCAGGATTGTTAACATTTCCTTTCTAAACATTTTACAAAAAGTTTGATTAACCTGTAATAATAATCGTATGTAGTTATGAGGTATAATGTGGGCTTTTTCACTTGCCTACAGTATAGTGAGATCGTTATGGAATTTTCATGACCTAGCATCCTGTATTTTTGCACTTGTTTTCTCCCTCTTAGTGCCCTCCCCACTCCTGATGGTCCCCATGTATTTTCCAATCTTACATATATACAATTTTATATGAATTTAAATATATATTTCCTATAACGTAGATCTAGCTCCCATACATGTGTGACAAAATACAGTACTTTTCTTTTGGAGTCTAGGTTACTTTGCTTAAAATGATAGGTTCCACCCATATTACTACAAATGACATAATTTCATTCTTCTTTATTACTGAATAATATTCCATTGTGTATATATATGACATTTTTAACACTATAATATAGAGTAAGGGACTGGGATTTAGCTCAGCTGGTAGAGTGCTGCGCTGCAGTCTCTGAGGTCCCAAGTTCAATTCCCAGCACTGCAAAAATGGGAGAAGGACCTGGCAATCCACTCCCAAGGCAATCCCGAAACAGTCAGCCATTGAAAACCCTATGAGGGTGGCTACAAGTCGGATACCGACTTGACGGGACCTAACAACAACAACAACAACAACAACAACAACAACAATATAGATTAAGTTTATTAAAGATAGAGTATATAGACATGGATTGTAAAGATAGCACATCTTCAAGATGTGAAGGCATATGGTAATAAAGGGTTACTGCTACCTACCTACATGACATTTGAAATCCATTCATCTATTGATGGACATTTAGACTAATTCCATTCCTTTGCAATTGTGAAGAGTGCTGTAGTAAACATGGAATTGCGGGGGGGGGGGGTGGCTCATATTAGTAAGTGGTTTCAGAGATGGAACACAGTGCTGTTGCCTGAACGTTTGTGTCCCCTGACCAAATTTAGAGGTTGAAATCCTAACCCCTAATGTGATGGTGGGAGAAGGACCCATTAGCCCACTCCCAAAACAATTTGCCATTGAAAACTCTATGAATAGCAGAGATGCACTGTCAAATAGAGTGCTGGAAAATGAGCCCCCAGGTTGGAAAGAATTCAAGAAACTACTGGGTTAGAGTTGCCATCACAAAGAAGAGTTGACCTTAATAATGGGAATGGAGTAAAGCTCTTGGAACCTCCTTTTGCTGATGTGGCACTACTCAAAATGAGAAGAAATACAGTGTCTGCAACACTGGGCTCAAATATAAAAGGATCATGTGCATGGCACAGTGTTGGGTAGTGTTTCATTCTGCTGTGCATAGGGTCACTGTGAGTCAGATCTGACTTGAGGGCACCCAACAACAACCATTACAATGTGATGGTATTTGGAGTAGGTGCCTTCTAATGATGATTGATCACCAGGGTGGGACCCACATGAATGGGCTTAGTGCCCTCTGGAGGAATTGCTGGATCTCTCCCTTGCCTCTTCTGCTATGTGAGAACAAAGCAAGAGGATTGTCTGTGAATCAGGAAGAGTGCTATCCTAGCCCCCCAAACTCTGGGAAAGAAAATCCTCTTGTTTCTAAGCCACTTAGTTTACTATATTTTGTGATATCAGCACAATGGATAGAGACAGCAAGCATAGCAAGAGCAGAGGGGAAGAGGAAGTTTCTGAAGTCATGAAGTTGCATTGTCCATGAAGACAACAAAGTCACTCAAGATAATGGCAGAATTTAAGGTGGAGAGAAAAACTGCAAACCAATTGCCAAAGAATTCAATGAATGCAACCACACAGTGAAACAAGTGTTGAAATTTGGGGCTAGAATCCTGGATCTGGCTTTCTCAAATGACCTCAGTAGTGCTCACGACTTGATCTGCCTGTGTTGCCCATTTCCGTTATGTTATGGTTTTTAGATTTCTCCTTTCACGGATTGTAAGTTCCTTCAGGCTCAAAGTCAACATCTTAATTATTGTCCAGTAACTCAGATGGGTTTAACTCTGGCAGATACGCAGTAAATTTTATTTTGGCTAAATGAAGAGAAGAAAATTAAACAAAAATCATGCTGGAGAACAGAGAGGCACGCTCTCATTTCCCTTCTTTTCCCTTATTTCTCTGAGTGTAGTTTTATATTATTGGGGGTCTTTTTTCCCTCCTGTCCCCAGCTCCAGTATAGCCAGTTAGACACATATTTTTAAAAAGTCAGAACATGTAGAGATGTTGATGAAACTGAATAAAAACCAAAGGATGTTCCTGGTATTTCCCTTTGCTGGCCTCCTTCCCATTTGTTCTTCTGCCCCCTCTCAGAATCATATCAAGTATAAAGCTGCCAAACAGAATTCAGGGCAATTCTGATTTTACAAATCCTCATCTTGGATTTATTCTCCCTTCCAACCCTATGAAAACCATGAGGTGGCTGAGAGAATAAAATCAATAAAGAGAAAAATTAAAATCCACTATTATCTGAATCTTTTATAATACACGCATTTTCAAAATTTGTCCCTGTGATGATCAAGCTTTTTAAGCATGAAAATTGTTTTCCATATGGTCAGAGTTACCTCTTCTTAGCATGTTTGCTCACTTAACTAAAGCATTGTTATTGCCTTGAACTTCAGAAAACCATGCCAGTGGAGGAGGACACGCACGTGTAAATCATAGGAAATCTCACATTACATCATTTGTAAATGCCGATTTTCTTCTTAAACCCAGAACTTGAAGACAAAAATGAAGGATGAGGATGGAGTTCATTGAATAGAAAAAAGATGACTTACTCAATTCTGTGGCCTGGACATATAACCAGGGCTTGATTTTCTATTTTCTGGGGCCTATTGTATTTATCTTTGACATACTCTCTCACTCCTTTCTGGGATAAAGGAGTAAACTGGCTTTGAAAACTGCCCCCTGGTTGGTCCCTGTGCCTGACCTCTCTGAGTAGGGTAGTGAGCCTTTCTTTCTTTGACAGCTATATGTGTGCTTACTGAGCAGTGGGTTCTGTTGAAGAGGAAGGCCTTCAGTGTAGTGTTTAGCCAATGGCATATAAGCAGTGAGATACATCGCTCCGCAGGTCACATGCTTTCTTCCATCCCTGTTAAGGTCCAATATTCTCTCATGTTTCTGGTATTACTACATAAGCCCTTGGCCGCCCAAAGTCCAATGCTGGCGATGCTTCATGAACGTCCTGTGCATTGTCTTTTATTGTCTCCTTCCCTTCAACCTTTCTATGAAATTTCCCTTCCCTTGTGATCAGTCACTCAATATTTGTAAAATATCTGCTCTCTTATCTCAGTGCTTGGCTTCAATGCTTAAATAACATTATTTAGCTTGAGTCAATGTTTATCTGCATAAAAAGTTCTTCCAGTTTCTTCCCACTTTGGGGGACCCTTTGGAAAAGCCACGATCATGTCTGCACAGGGCTTTGCTGCCTCTGGGGTCTCGATGAAGGTTCCTGAAGATGAAGGTGAGTCCAGTGATGCTGTCCTGACTGCCTGAGTCCTTGGATGCTTTGTGTCTTTCATTTGGGAAGGGGCTGTAGGTTAACACTTTTCAAATGCTTGGAAATTCTCTGATTTTACTAGCTTTTCAGTGACACAAAGAGTCAGACTTTCTTTATGCAAACGATTTTCTAGGAATTAGACTGATACCTCTGTTCCCTCTGGCACAGTTAGCATGCCACTCCCTTTTTTTTTTTAACCTAAATTTGATTTTTGAGGGATCTAATCTCATTCCCTATCACAACATTATTTTTCATAACAGCAGGAAGAAATTTGATAGACTATTCTGGTTTCTTAAATTTGTGAATTTAATTCCCGCTTCGTCAAAATGGGCTTCTGTTGGGGGATGAAACCAGACACATTGAATTTTTTCAAGACTTAAATGTCTCTCCAGCTCGTTGATGCAACTGTATTAAAAAATCTTAATGAATATGGTTGCTGACTTTCTTGCCCTCTCTATGTTCCTGCTGCTATTAAATTACTTTATACTTGAGTTTTTGCCACTTCTGGTTAGAAGTCAGTGACTGCTCAGCCTATTCCTCTTGTTTTAAGTTACTCTCAGTGTTAAAGTTTCTCTTCCATGCATCCAGCCTTCAGTAATTACATTATTAATTGAAGAGAAACAGAGTGGTATTGCAAGGACAGTATGGGATGTTGGTCCCAGAGATGCCTGGGTTTGCAGTCTAGTTCTGGCATTTGCTAGATGAATTATCTTGGATATTTTAACTTTTCTGATACTCAATCTCATTACACTTACCTCAAAGAATTGTTGGAACTAAATAAAATAACTCATACAACAGCATCTGCTACAACAACTTGCATATAGGAGCATTTACTCTACCTATTTTTCCATACTTATTTGCATGAATTTGGCCACAATAAAAAAAATTAATTTCCTATTTAAAGAGGGTTTATTCAAAGCTAGTTCTATATTCTACCTCTACTTTATACAGGGTGTTACTAAATCCCCATTCTGATTTTTTATTTATCAGTACTTCCTATATTATTATTATTATTTTTATATATAGCACTTGGTACTTATACTGTACCCTTATGTATATGTATGTATGTGTATCTGTATATATATATATATATTTAAATGCACTTTTGTACTATGCGACATACACACACTAAAATTCATTTTGTTGGTGCATCACTCTGTGTTGGTTATTACTTATATAATCCGCTCATTTTAATGCCACAATCTTCAGAGTTTGCTTGGTCAAGAAATTCAGTTGTAACAGAAGTAGGACTTCTTAACCTGGAACTCTATGAAGATAACAAAACACATCTATTGAGCTACAAGGAAACACGGTAGTGGCTTAGAATGAATTTTTTTCTACTTCTCTTGAAAAAGCACACAGAGCAATAAAGTGGAAGAAAAATCCCCACAAATTCGATGTTCAGTGGAACTAGGTATTCCCCCAAATTCTTAAACTACAAAAATGTATACCTATTGTGCAAAGCAGCCAAGGGCAATGCAAGTGGGCAGTAGGCTGCATGGTGAATGGTCACAGAAAATGAGGAGGGTGAAGCAGGTATCAGGTGAGTGAGTCTCAGAAAACTCAGTCATGTTCACTTCCAGAGGGGAAGGGTCCCATCCTGAGTGGCTACCGCAATGAGCATGAAGGAATTCTGGGCGACCAAGTCATCCCAGTTTGCCTGGAACTGTCCCAGTTTCAGCACTGAAACTCTCATGTCCTAGGAATATCCCTGCTTCCCTTAATCCTGGGCAAACTGGAATGTGGTCCATGTGGGGATGATGGTAAGGGTCCTGGAGCCACACAGACAGCAGACTATACAAAGGACAAGTAAAAGTGCACCAATAAAATGTGAGGATAAAACTTTAGGAGGTAAGATACTTGTTCTGCATGGCAGTGGCTGGTAGAGAAACAAGGGGATCATGTGGGTAAAACCATTTTAAAACTTAAAGCCAAAGGGAATGTGATTGTATAGAGGCATCGTTCTTTTTTTTTTTTTTTTTTTTTAAAGTAGTATGTTGCGACATAAGTTGTAGAACTTGGAAGTCTTCGGTTCTTCCCCTCTGATCCCTAGTAAGATTGCAAATGGCAGGTCTGGGAAAATCAAACTCATTAAAATGAGTGACAAAAAGAGTTGGCACAGCATCTATTCAGAAATCTGTTAAACTGTGGGAACGAATAGGAAAAATTTCCCACGAATGAATGAAAATCACCAGGAAATTATTGCCAAAGATCAGATAAAAATTGTACATCAACACTGCGTGAATAATAACAAAATATGTAATGGAGTAATAATGATAAAAGCATATGAAGTAGAAATACAACAACTCAGTGCTGGACAATAGAAGGTGATGAACTAATTAAAGGAGAAGTGGAAATGAGATTTTGTAGAAATTGTGAAAGAAATAAAAGACAAACTTATTTCAGAAGTCAAGACCAAATTAGAAGACACCATTGAAATTACAGTAAGGATAAAGGAGATAAATGAAGGGCATCAACAAGAAATCCAGAGATAAAAAGGATCAGAGACAAAATTATAGGAATAAAACACAAGCAAGAGAGATCAAACAGAGAGTTGTAAGAAGAAAACCAAAGAATGGAAGGTGTACTTAAAAATAGAATTCAAGTTTCTAAAAAAAAAAAACAAAACCCACAAATCTATATATTTAAAGGGCTTGCCATATACCAGGGAAAATTGATCTCAAAAAGTCGGCATCAAGGCATATCCTAAAATTATTAGGCCAAAGAAAGAATATATTGGATGAGCAGGTAAAAATGTTAAGTTACTCATGATAGAATGAAATTGGCAGGCATCAGACCTCTCTGAACACAAAAAATCAACCCCAGAAGACAGTGAAACAATCTTTACATACAAAAGAGAATGAGTGAAAGATCCTACATATGGCTGGTATGTCTGGTATTCCAGAAAAATAATTTAGAACAGACTAGAACACAGGAAGTTTTATTCATTTAAGCCTGTTTTGAGGAGATGATTGGAGGATGGACTTTCACTAGCTAAGTAATGGCTGGGGAACCTTTGATGGAAACACTAGCAGTGAGCATGCAGTCACTCACTTAACTGCAGACTTGAGTCCAAAGCAAAGGAGGAGATAATCTAAGAAACAAAGTTTGAAAGCAGCTGAGGGGGTGCAGGATGTCTGCAAGGACTGAACCTTGACTGAAGATGAGATGTTCCTTTCATTGGACAAAAGGAAGAAGGAAAAGCTGATTTGATGAAAGGAGATGGTTTCTATTTTCTCTGTGAGGTAAAAGTCAAGTCTATTCATTGAAAGTAGTGGGCTAGGACTGGGGTGAGGGTCAGCAGTTAAGAAAAAAATGTGTGGAATAGAGTAGTTGATCAATCTTCTAGAACACCACGTTGAAGTAAGTGTAAGAAGTCTGTTGTTTAAATGAAGCCTGCAATGAGTCTATCAGTTAAAGCAAACTATTTACTGTGAGATCTGTTTGTCTGTTCTGTAATTTGGATGCCAGGTATTATCCAGACATTTAGGATAGACTTCTATGTTATTTTCATCTGTGGACAATCCTTTTTTTGCATTTTTAAATGTAAACCCATTCACTTAATTTCATTTTCTACTATACTATGATGCACTGAGGGATAGGAGTGTCTTGCCTATGGCACCCAATCCAATACTCTGCCTACATCAGGTGTTCGTTCAGTAGAGATTCGATGAATTAATAAGTGAATGCACTCATGTTATTCCATTGCGCTTCATATTTGTTTTCTAACACTCATCCGTCAAGAACCATATGAAATAATTCTTACTTTTAATAATTATTTGATTTTCATGCTCTGTGGAAGTAAGATATAAACTTGAAATTCCTGATGAAGCTTAGAATCAGAGTTACAATAAAATGTATAAATATCAAGCAGCATAGATTTTTGACTTAATAGGTCAAGGTATGATATATGTCTCAATATTCCTTCTCCAGAAAGTCCAGTGAATTTTTAAAAATAAAAGCCACACGTGGAAGAATACATGGATCACTGTGTTCATAAGTCATGGGCCAGGTATACCCTCCAGGTAAGACTCAATAGCAGGTAAGGATTCAATAAGGATGAGTTGAAAAAGGTCACTTGCCTGTGATATTAGGATCCTTAAGCCATCTAGCACTGTAGAAGTGTAGGGCTATCCTAACCAAGGGTGAAAGCAAGAATTACTTTTTCTAGGAACTTCAAATGAGGCATGGTCAAATTGCTTGCCTACTGGTATGGCCAAGACAGCATTCCCAAGTCGTCTTTACTAATTCTCCAATGAACCAAAGAGAATTTTCTTTATTTTTATTTTTCTGTGTTCTTTTTTGTTCTTGGTACTTGGGGATTGAACTCAGTTAGGACCTTGCACATATTTTGCAAGAGCTCTACCACTGAGTTGCACCCCCAACCTCTTTTTAAATTTTTTATCTTGAGACAGGGTCTTGCTAAGTTATGTAGGCTGCCTCTGCCCTCAAACTCATGATCCTCCTACCTCTGCCTCCCAAGTTGCTGGGAGTACAGGCATGTGCCACCATGCCCAGCCTTCTAAGAGAATTTTCCAAAGACATTTTTTCCTCCTAACTGCAATCGAATCAACATAAACTAGAGACTGCTTTTCCTACAAAATGTAAGATATATGCATTTTACTTCATTGTTAGTTTACTATGAATTGTCATTATCCAAACAGCACCCTGTTCACAATTTTGTTTGAAAGAGTAAATAGTTGTGGATTAACCAATATCAAAGATAACTCATGGTTACCAAATCATTGCTTACAAGTAAGAGGAATGCTGAAATGATGGAAGGTAAGCAAAATAATAAAGAAGTAAAGCAAGTTTGGATACTCTCTATATTGTACAATTTTTTTCTTTAGTGAGGAAAATTTTAGAACAATTCAGAGTATGTTTAACAATAGCTCTGCCTTGGCATGGAAGATTCTGAGGCTAAAGATAAAAGAACAGAATAGTCTAATTCAACATGGGATAGCCTTCCACTGTGACATCTTATTATTTTACTAAGAATTTCCCTGGATCTAATACCCACAGTTTTAACCACTGCATATTTTGGAGAAAAGATTGTGATGTAGTTGAAAGACCACAAACTTTGAAACCAACCACCACTCAGCGTCAGTCCTCACTATGGCATTTACCAATTGTGAGAATAGACTATGATAATGCTTATGATTGGTTATCAAATATTACCAATAATGTGAGGAATGTACTCAGCAGAGGGCTGGACACCTAGCATATGTATAGTAAGTAATAGCTCCTCTTACTATTGCTATTTTATGGCAAGAAATTTTATTAGGGTTAACAAAAAAGTCTCAGAATAACAGAACATCCACAAGTCTCAGACAGCCATCTGTTTTGAGCAACGTTCATACTGCGGAACTCTAACTCACTGAATGATTTAGACACCCTCTTAAAACTCACCATAATGAGATTTGGCCTGCACCAGAGAAAAGCCATTAGTGACCTAATTGTCAAATCTAATGGCCTGCATTCAGTCATCATCTTATTTATTCCGTCTTTGGCCTGTAATGCTATTGACTATTCTTCATTCATTCATTTGGATTCCTTAACAATGCTCTCTCCTGATTTTTCTCTTATTTCAGATGGCTTCCCAGGAGTCAGAACGTGAAAGGAAACTTCTCCCCATTTCCTCATTTCTGGGACTTTGTGTTCCACAGGAAGAGTCAGCACAGTTCTGCAAACCTTTGTTCAGTACCTAGTATGTACTTGCCTCTCTCTTAGGACTCAGGGTAACAATGACAAATGAAATTGGAGCAGAGGATATGGCCTATAGTTACCCATATTACGTTGTTTTACTTTTCCTTCCTGAACACCCTGGAGGATTATGCCACTCAGCCCCTAACAGGAGACAGATCCAGTAGCTAGATCTTTCTGTGAAATGTGGGGGCAAACGTTGTGAGCACAAATCACGTGTACTTAAGAGCCAAGGTGCTTCTTTGGTCCTTCATCCCAAGCTTCCTGCTGACTTGCATCAGATTTTGCATGCTCAAGAAATAAGCTTGTTATACTAAGCAGCTGAAATTTCAAAGGTTGATCCTGTATCCTATCTCAACTGAAGTTACTATAGTACAATACACTTAGAAGAAATGGGTATATGTGTATAAACAGATGCCACCAGGAAATGTTCTCAGAACTATCATGGAATCACCACAGGGTATTTTTTCAGAATTGAGACATGCAGTGAACTCATTCTGAGAGAGGAATGTTTAGTGAAGGCATGGTTTCCTTCTTCTGACTCGTTTCTCCCTCTTCTTCCTCTCCATCCTTGGACCCAACTTTGAATAAATGCCAGGTAAGAGAGGACCATGCTGAGCAGCACTTGGCTGAGATAATTGTGAATAAGAAACCAAGGAGGGAGTACCTACATTTATTGGGGCAGCTTCCTTCCAAGTCATGATTGAAAAGACCAGGTGAGTCACTGAGGATACAGAATTCCATGATTTTTTTTAAACTTAATGCTGCTTAGAACAAAGTCAGCCAGAAAAGCGACATCTGGCTATATCTGACAACTCTCTTGAATATGCAATCTCAAATTAATTCTTTTCCGTATGTCCTATTCTTTCCATTTATTTGTGCACTCCTTGTATTCCTAACACTTCACAAATTTCTCACCAGATCTTCCCCCAGGGCAAAGCTAACTGGAAAATATGCCACTTACACTTATTCTCTATTCATTTTCATTTGATTTGTTTTTCTTCTGACAATGCCATGACTACAAGGTTTGGATCCCCTGCCAGGGAAAATGTTCCTTTAGCCCTACGTGACATTTTTACCTTTCATTGGCCAGGGTCCTTTTGGTATTTTGTTTATTTCAGTTTTTAAAGCTACAAGCATGTGAGACTTTCCACAGTGATGAATTTTTCTGTTTGTTCTCTTTCTCTTTCTCTCTCCTCCAGGTCTGGCCGTCCTAAAGTTTCTCTGAACTTACTATAGTAATTCTCTGATGCCTTCTCCTCTTTGTACATACTGGATTTCTTTTATTCTGATCAACACTTTCCACTAAGCTGCAGGTTATATGGGTAAGGGGAGATCTGAGAGGAATATGGAAGACCTTTTAACTCGGTTGGTAGAGTGCTACTCTGCACTGTCTGAGAAGCCAGGTTTGATCCCCAGCACCATGAAAATGGGAGAAGGACATGGCAGTCCACTCCTGAGGCAATCCCAAAACGGCCATTGAAAACCCTCTGAGGGTCGCTATGCATTGGATCTGACTCAACAGCTCCTAACAACAAGAAGTATGTTTTTATCCATCTAAAGGAAAGTTAAAATCATCCAGGCAGATCATGGGCGTGGAACACCACGGGGTATTAATGAAGCTACAGGTGCTTTGATACACAGGGTGCATATGCTGTGTTAATACTGGAGGTGTTTTAATACCTTACTCCTGGGCATTGGGGCTTGTCCCCTAGGGTGTTGTTTGAGTTATGATTTAGAAGTGGATTCTAAGAATTTCTAAAAGTTTCTATATCGTATTCGTGCCCAAAGCAAATTTAAGTCAAAGTTAGAGGGGTAAGAATGAAGAGAAGAATCTCAAAATATAAGATGCAACTATATGAATGCATGAAATAATAGAGGGCAGGGGGAAAAAAACACTGAAATATAACCATGATTGCATACAATTTTCGTTACATATTAACTAAAATTCTTTCTTTTTCCCTTTTCTTTAGTTTTTACTCTTATGTAAAATATGTGAGATGATGAACGTGTAAGCAAAAGTGATTTAATAGTTGCACAATGGGTATAGCAAATGACTTATTACTCTCTACCCCACCAAAATTAATAAATAAAATAAATGCAAAAAAAGAGTCTAGATTCAGCAGAAAGATCATCTCCAAATACCAGACACAGAAGGCCCAAAGCAGAATCCAGGTTGAAGAATATAGATCCTAGAGAAGATGAAATTG
The DNA here is from genome assembly GCA_007922755.1 of Pedetes capensis. Taxonomy (NCBI): domain Eukaryota; kingdom Metazoa; phylum Chordata; class Mammalia; order Rodentia; family Pedetidae; genus Pedetes; species Pedetes capensis. The sequence goes on from VMDO01000759.1 coordinate 152,863, forward strand.
GACCAGAATCAGGTGAGGATGAATTCAGGGGTCTAGAATAAGAACTCAAAAACCGAGTGGTGGTTTATGGTTTGTCTTCCTCAATTGGTGAGTTCAAAGAGGGACCCTGGTGAGATCATGTTGTGTTAGCGACTCTGGGCAGGACAAATAGATAGGAGATAAGGCTGGGAAAGGGGTAAAGCAGTACATCAGGACATCATGGAGAATTCTTGGTTAAGAATTGTTGGATCAATGTTTATAATGTATTTTACATAATTATATTTATTTGAATAGAATAAGTGAAGTATTTTCAACAGGAATGAGGACAAGTCAGATTTATACTGATGGAAACTTTCCAAAAAGAGGGGGGAGACTGGACCAGAGGTGACTGAGACAAGGGTGAGAACATGTGCTGGGTAAGAGGTGATTGTAATTGTTCAGGTGAGAGAAGAGGGCATCAATGCAGGGGAGGTAAGAGGCTAGTGAGCACTGGGCATTTAATGGGTGGGTAAAACGGAGAAGGCAGATTTAAGAGCATCTTTGTCTTACTTCTTGCATGGTGGGAGGGAAGAGTTGATCTGTGCACTTGTAGGTGGTTGGTGATGTCAGCTGCAGAGATGGAGAAGTCCAAGCAGGGGAGAAATTTTCTTGAGGAACATGTTGTTGTGAGGAGTTTTATTGTGGACATGGCTGTTGTGGTTCCCACAGGATGGGTGGGTGCGGAGACTCGCATCCCATTACAAAGAAGCACGTGTCCAAAACTACAGGAAGGGCGTACATAGGGGCATTGCCTTGATGATACTAACAGAGAAGGAGGCTCTTACCAGAGAGAAGATGGAAAAACAGGCTGAGGACAAGTCCCCTGATTTTAGGTTAAAGACACGAGAGAAAATAACTGGAAGGAAAGAGAGGATGGCATCAAAGGCCAGAGTGGATGGGTTGGTCTTGAATGGAGGAGGAGGCACCTTTATCTGCTGAGTTTGGACATGCTCAGATGAGAATAGCAACAGGTGGAGACTGTTTAATATATGCTAGTTGAGGATGATAAGGGAATTCTGCCCATAGGTAAGAGCCATCATTTTCTGGCAAATTAGTTTTCTGAAAGGCCAGTTAGCCAGTAGTGTAGGCTCTGTGGGCCTTTGGGTCTCTGTCACAACTATTCCGCTCTTACTATAGCACAAAAGCAGCCACAGATATGCCTTAAACCAGTTCTGGGTTCTAATAAAACTTTATTGCATGCAGGCAGTGGGCTGAATTTAGCCCACAAGGCACACTTTGCTGGCCCCTGCATTAGAGTGTCGAGGCTTGGGTGGAAGGCTTGGAGCGAATTGGAGGTTTAGATTTGTCTTTGTGGGAAATGGAAGGGCGAGCGCTGATCGGAAGAGGGAACAGATGGAATGGGGGACCCAGTAGACGTTGGAAAGGACATATTGGTGGTGGCTCCTGCACTGTTTTGTCCCTAGTGATTCTGGGTCACTCTTCTGTGCCCCCCCCCCCCGTTCTGTGTACATCTCTGGCTTACCAGAGATGCTGTCCCCTAGCTGTGGACATCTTGAGGGCCAGATGTTTGTCTTACTTATTTTTGTAAGCACCCAGTTTTCCTCACTGTCCAGCAAGTGACCCTATTCTTCAGTTGTAGGCATTTTCCACTCACTTCTGTGATACATTGAGAAACTTTTCCCAGACTCGAGCCAAAATGCCAGGCCCATCTCACTGCGTGGTAGATCCAGCCAGGCCCCAGCTCATCCCTGGAGGCCCGATGACTAATGTGGCAAGGAGCTGAAGTCAGACGCAATTACAGCTCCGTACACACGCACCGCCTGTTTCCTCTGCCCTCCATTCCCCACACCCCAGCTTCCTGTCTTTGGAACAAAAACCATCTCTGACTTCTCATGGCCAACACAGCTGTCCAGCTGCCTGAACAGACAGAAGTGAATGAGGTTAGTGACAGGCTGAATCACCGCTCAACAGTGTCCTTTAGACTCACCCTGCCCTTCCCCACCCCTCCTGACCTGGGAGTTACTGTTTGGGCACTGAACGCTTTACCACATCCTCAAGGCCATGTGCAAAGGAGGAAGTCACTTGGCAAATTGGGTGTTCTTTCCTGGTCCACCTGATTGAGCAACATCATTTAGATCTAATGGGAGATGTGGGGCTTAAAGGCTACAGACAAGTGGCTGCATGGCTTAGTGGTGTCTGAAGATTTTCTGGAAAAGGAAATTTTCTGGAAATTTCTGGAAAAAGGAAAATGCAGCATTCTAGTCAAGGTCCAAATGTATGCAGTTCAGTTGTAGCCTCATTAATGCTTCTTGAGTCGTTACCTGGAGTAAACTTATAACCAGGAAAGCTCATGGGCACCAATGTCAATCTTATTCCATGAAGCTGTTGTCCAAATTAATTCCTGAGAAGTCACGGAAGTGAAGCTCTTGTAGGGAAAATGGTACTTACTGGTCATGTAAATTGAGGCTGTTCATTTTCTTCTTTTTTATTAGTGTTTTTTTTTTTTTTGATGTTCAAGTTAATGGGTTTCATTATAACATTTCCATACATGATATGTCATTGTTCACCTCCGATGCTGTTCATTTTCTTCATGGCAGTTTTATTTAGATCTGCAGTGGAATGGATTTAAGGTCTGTGCAGCCCCATTTTCAATAATAGCAATATCAATACATGATTGATAAACAATTCATTTTCTTGCTGCGATCTCTTTCTGTCATGAGTTTCTCCCGTCTTGAGGATGATGCCATTTGCAACACGAGAAGCGCAGACAGGTTTAAATCGGCCTCAGCTCCCACATAGACTGAGTTTCCTGCCTTTTCATGCCCTGGGTCCGTAGTCCCTGTCTCTCCCTCTTTCAAAGTCCTCTCTCCCTTTTTTGTAACAGGCTTCCTAGGGGACTGCACTTGGATTTCCAGGCTGCAGAGGAGAGGAATAGACAAGACCGAAGCTGGAGGAGCAGCTGCTGGTCCGGCGCTGCCAGGGCTTGGCAGCAGGTTCCTGGGGAAGCAGGAGGCACCTGGTTCACACAGGACCAGCACAGCTGGGCCAGCTCGTGACTGGCAGAGCGTGGCTTCCTTCGTCACCAAAGTGACTGGGCCTGTGATCTCGCCACAGCCGGCTGAAATGGAGAGGGACACAGGGGAAGCAGTACACCTCCGTGAAGCAGGTGCAGGTCACATGTCGCTAATGAACAACAGGCGCTTTGCACACAGGAGGCTTTGATCTGCGCTCTAAAAAGCGCCTCTGTTGGACAGGCTGTTGGCTAAGGCAGGCAGTGTAGGGGAAGCATTGGGAAGGATCCTTTACCCAAGAAGTCCATGAGAGGGCAATGGTCAAATAATCCTTGCGTAGTCCAACACTCTCAGTTCCAGGGATCTCTTTGGGAGAAAGCAGTTTGCTTGTGGGAGCAGAATATTCATGAACCTATAGATCCCCATAATTGCCAGATGCAGTCCATACCCCCCACTCTGCCCTTACGACCCACCACAACCATATCAGTACAATCTGTGTGCCTGGCCCACGCTTAAAAATACCTCTGATAAACACAGGACCCAGTAATTCTTTTAAGTTTGTTGATCAGTTGATTTTGAACCTAGACCATCCCCTAAAGGAACAAAACACTTCTTCTAAACTTCAATCTGTCTTTCACCCATTGTTTTCAATTTTTCCCCATAGAGTTATCTAGCACAAGTCTACTGGAGGAGGAGGGGGTACAGGTGAAACCCTTCCAGATATTTGAAGACCACTCACACATTTTCCAGGAAATGTTAGCAGGGCATGTTGTAACAAATTAAAAAGTTAGATTAATTAACTAAATAATATATAGATTTATAAATTATAAAAAAGATAAATCACTATGTTTATTTATTAAATGGTGCCTTTCTCTTCCAGAGTGGCTTCAGAGGCTCTGGGAAAATATATTGTCTCCTCCTTTAAAAAAAATCAGTGGAACTGCAGACTTTCTATGATGGAAAAAGAACTTAGAAATCATGTTGCCTAAGCCTTCATTTCACAGGTGGGAAAATGGAGGCTCACAAAGGTGAAGTCACACAGTGACGCAGAGTTGAGACAGGAGCCCAGGCCACCTGGGCCTTGTGCCTCCATGTCTTGTTGCCGTGGTGATGTCGGTGATCAGTGCAGAAGTGACTATGGTTCCATGCCAACGGTCCATCCCATTCTTTAAGCACACAGGATTTCCGCCATCCTACCTTCCTTTCCCTACCCCCTGATCCTACTAGAGGATAACTTAATCTGAGACTTGGTGTGAATTTCAGCCAATGTGTTTATATTATTGTATTTGAATTCTTTTCTCCCATTTTTTATTGAGAGTGTTGGACAGTGCATTTAAGGACTCATAATTGAGAGAGGAGGGTTTAAAAGAGAGAGTAAAAAGAATATGTCCATATAAGGATCAGGTCTCCTCGAGGGCAAGGACTGTGTGTCCCTGGGTCTGTAAGGACATGTTTGGTATTGCCAGTGCCAGACAAACAGGAGCATATTTTCCCCATGTGCATGCTATGAGCCTGACTGATGAGTCAGGAGGCAAATCCCAAAGAGGAAAACCAGCACAGGCAAATTACTGCTCCGATGTTGGATGTGCGAAGGGCCAGGTGGGGTCCCAGCAGCAAAAATTGAATCACATGGTCACTGTCCACAGACCTAAATAACAGGACAAAGTGTGTACAGAGTAGAAACTGCACCTGAGCTCAGCCGGCACCATGCCAGTGGCAGAGGCCAGGAGGCAGGTCTCTAGCTGGGCACATGCAGTGGACAGAAAGTTATGCAGTACAGAAGCTTGCAAGGAGAGGGCTAGGAACACAGGGTGGGAAGATCTATGAAGATCCGCTGTGATGCAGAGAGGCTAAAGCCTAATACGGAAAGGCCTGAGCCAGCAAGCCCATGAGGACCCTTTGTGTCTGGGAAGGTGGCTGTATTGCCAAGCTTGATCCGGCTCGGAACACACAGGAATATGATGTTTCACAAAGACAAACATCACTGATTTCCAATCCTGGACCAAGTCTCTGATCAGATGCTTATTTGGGCAGACATTCTCCAGCAGGCTTGCGGGTTCCAGTGGTCGCCCTGCTGGGGGAGCAGCCCACCTAAGAGACTTCCTCTTCTCGTCAGAACCTGAATGGGGGCAGACCTGGAGCTGCCACCCTCTGTGACTTCAGCTGAACAGGACCCAGATCAGCAGTGGCAGCTATTGTTGGAACGGGTAAGGCTGCAAGTTGCATCTTTTCCCCTTCTCTCACCTTATCAAGACTGACCTGTCCCATGAGCCACACTCCCTGTACTTAGCTGGTGGTTAAGGAACTCATCCATTACTTTTCAGGAGCATTATGGGTAATTATATCGTTATCTGAAAACATTTGGCATGGAATGGGAGTGGGAATGGGCAAGACAGGTAAATTTAGTCAAAGTAATGGGGAAATTGAGGGTTGGGGGTGGGTATGGCAAGAGGGGGTTAAGGAATGAATATAAATAAAAAGGAATATGAAAAATCTATCCATCCATGTGAATTGGGGCTGGGGTTTAGCTCAGTTGGTAGAGTGCTGTTCTGTGCACTCTTGAGGACCTAGGTTCGATTCCCAGCACCATAAAAGTGGGAAAAGGACCAGGCAGCCCACTCCCAAAACAATCAGCCATTGAAAACACTGTCAATAGCAGAGAAGCACTGACATAGTGCTGGGCATAGTATAGTGTTGGGCACTGTTTTTTTCTGATGTACAAAGGGTCACTGAGTTGGACCCTACTCCACAGCACCTAACAACGTCAACCATATGAATTGGTGTCATGAGTTATAAGACTGAGAATATATGGCTGATCCCTTTGTGACCCTTCAAGTACATGCAGGTTTTTTTTTTTTTTTTTTTTTTTTTTAACTATCAGAAATTACTGCCAAGGGTCTGGATCTGTATAGTTTTCACTAATGCTATGGGTTTTCAAAATTTTGAAAAGTAAAGATGTCACATTGAAGATGAAGGTGCACCTGACTCATGCCATGGTATTTTTAGTTGCATCATGTGCTTGTGAAAGCAGGACATTGAATAAGAGAGACGGGAGAAGAATTGATGCTTTTGAATTGTGGTGCCGGAGACGAATATTGAGTATATCATGAACTGCCAAAAGAACCAATAGATTGGTCCTAGAAAAAGTACAACCAGAGTGTTCCTTGGATGCAAGGATGGCTAGAGTGCATCTTACGTATTTTGGACATGTTGTCAGGAGGGATCAATCCCTGGAGAAGAACATCATGTTTGGGAGAGTGGCAGGTCAACGAAAAAATGGAAGACTCTTAACTAGATGGTTTGACACAGTGTCTACAACAATGGGCTTAAACATAGAAAGGATCATGTGTATGGCAAAGTGTCAGGGAATGTTTTATTTTGTTGTACATAGTGGGGTTATGAGTTGGACCTTACTCAGCAGCACCTAACAACAACAAGGGTTCTCAAGAGTGCTCTCCTTCTCAAGGACCTTATTTTGCCTGATCAATTACATTTGAATTGGGAGATTGTGTTAATCTCTTTTTGTTTGAACTTGTTTTGAATTCTGTTGGCATTTGCCTCCACCCCTCTACTCACACCCAGGATAATGAATTTATTTGGGAAAAAGTGAGCAATTCATAAACTTGGAATAAGCAAGCTATGAATTGGCCCTCATTAAAAAAAAATTTCTTAATGCATGTAATTGTTCTAACGAGACAAAAACAAAGACCACTACAGGAAAAGTTTCTATCTTAAACAGAACTGGAACCCAAGGTCATATAGAAAAATATTACCAAGTAAAAGTTAGAGAAGACTTAGAGAGGGAGGGGGGAGGGGGAGAAGCACAGGAGAGGGTAAGGGGTAACCTATATGAATAATGTTCATCAAAATGCATATATGGAAATGTCACAATGAAAAGCATGTCAGAATGAATCACATTAAAGTGTACATTAACAATTTCCAATTAAAAAAATTTCTTTTGAAATTGTAAACCTTTCCTTTGCTATTTTTAACACTTTAAAAATGTATAGTTGGCTCAACAAGGACAGCCCAATTTTACCACTTCCTTGTATGTTTGATTTGAATTCTGCATTCAAAATTTTCATAGTGAGTTTGGCCCCCCGATGTTCTAAATGTCCCCACTTTTCTGTCTTGGTGGGCCATAGCGTCGCTTCCTAGATCCTAAGTGGATAATGTTGGTTCCTTTTCTTATGGTTTTCTCTGAAAGGGATGTTTAGATCTACTCACAAATTTTACTGTTTCCTCTTAAAATTTTTATTCCATGTTTCTACTACTATTTACTCTTCCATGTCTACCCCCCTCCTCCGTTCTTTTGCAATTCTTATTTATTTTTGCTTTAATATGGTTGGAAAGTGTGCACTGGGATTTTCAGTCTTTATCCTGATGTTTTGCAATTTGTATTTTTATATTGTTTTGCAATTTGTTTTTTGAATTTTGTTGCAATTCCTAATTGCATAAATGCTGACTTAGTCTATCTTATGTTGCTGTAAGCCTGCAGCTGTGCCACTGTGGCCTCTGATCCTGTCAGATCTCAGAAGCTAAGCAGGGTTGGGCCTGGTTAGTACTTAGATGGGAGATCCCCTGGGAACACCAGGTGCTGTAGGCTTGGGAGAAGGACCTGGAAACCCACTCCCCCAAAACCACCAACCATTGAAAACTCTGTGAATAATAAAGAGGCAGTAACAATACTGTTTTGCTTGTTGTAGGTAGGGTTGCTTTGAGTTGGACACCAACTCCACAGCACCTAACAACAACAACAATGTTGCTAAAACAAAAAGGGGGATAATTTATGAAGAATAGAGGTTTATTTGGTTCATGGCTCTGGAGGTGGTGAAGTCTAAGGTCATGGCCTTGGCATCTGGCAAGGGCCTTTCTGCTGCATTATTACTTGGTAGAGGGCATCACATGACAAGATACAGCAAGTGTGTTAGCTTTGCTCTCTCTTCTTCTTCTTATAAAACCACTAATGCCATCATGCCTGCAGCTGTAGCCCTGTGGCATCCGATCCCATCAGATCTCGGAAGCTAAGCAAGGTCGGGCCTGGTTAGTACCTGGATGGGAGACTGCCTGGGAACACCAGAAGCTGTAGGCTTGGGAGAAGGACCTGGCAACCCCCTCCCAAAAATCAATCTGCCATTGAAAACCCTATGAACAGCAGAGAAGCACTGACAATAGTGTTTCCCCTGTTGTACAGAGGGTCGCTATGAGTTGGATACTGACTCGACTGCACCTCACAACAACAACAACAACAATGTCATCATGTGGATGCAATCTTGTGACCTCATCTTATCCTAATTGCCTCCCAAAAGGCTCTACCTCCAAAGACTATTAATGCATGAATTTGAGGATGGACCGTCTAACGTATGAACTTTGAGGGGACATATTCAAATCATAGCAAACACTTATTCCAGTCTTCAGAATGTTGTTGTTGCTGTTAGGTGCCATTGAGTCAGTTCTGACTTATAGTGACCCTATGTATAACAGAATGAAAAACTACCCAACACTGTGCCATGCACATGATCTTTTTTGTGTTTGAGACTATTGTTGCAACCACTGTTTCTTCTCATTTTTATTCATGCCACATCAGCAAAAGAAGGTCCCAGGTGCTTTACTTCATTCTCATCATTAAGGTCAACTTTACTTTGAGGAGGCAACTCTTCCTCAAAGTTGAACACCTTCTTGCCTGGGAGGCTCATTTTCTAGCACTGTATTTGACAGCGCTTCTTTGCTATTCACAGTGTTCAATGGCTAATTGTTTTGGGAGTGGGCTGCCAGTCCTTCTCCCTAGTTTACCTTAGTCTGGAAGCTCAGCCGAAACCTGTCCACCATGGGTGACCTTGCTGATATCTGAAATACTGATGACACAGCTTTCAGCACCACAGCAACATGCAAGCCCCCATAGCATGACAAGCTCACAGACATGTGGGGGAGTCTTCAGAATAGAGCTTTATAAATCATGTAGATTCATCCAGCTACCCAATTTGTCTTCATTTTCAGCATTGAATCTGTGCATTGAATCCCCAACACTGTGCCATGCCCGACACTATGTCAGTATTTCTCTGCTATGCATAGGGTTTTCAATGGTTGTTTTGGGAGTGGGCTGCCAGGTCCTTCTCCCATTTTTGTGGTACTAGGGATTTAACCTAGGGCCTCAGAGCATACAGAGCAACACTCTACCAACTGAACTAAACCCTAGCCTGGCCATTTAGAGCTTCACATTTTAAAAATCCATGTGAAATAATTTTGTGTTGATTATACTTACTTCTTGATTTTGTCTTTTGGAACCAAATATAAAAAACTTAATTGTTTAGGTTGTTTTTCCAGCAGAGCTTATGAGAAATAAGCTGATAGGATAGACTCAATTCTACATAGAGTATTTACTAATAAACCTGGGATGAATATTAGCTCTGACATTTTAAAGGAGAAAGACAAAGAATCAGCAGTTTATTGCATCTGTGCAGAGAATCAGCTTACTTTGAAATTTTGACAAGGTTGTGTACATTGATCAGTAAATAAAGCACCTTGACACTAGATCTTTATTTTACATCATGCTGTGTAGACATGAAAAGTTACTATGGAAGATAATTCAGACTACCTAAGAGTTATCCTTGGTAATATAATAATTATTTGAATATAAAGCCATAATTAGCTGAGTACTTTAATTGACATTTCTAAGAATTAATTATTTGCTCAAAGTTGGAGGGGATAAAACTGAGCTCTTTGGGGCAATTCTTTTAAATGGTAATATCCTGTGTTTAAAATTGTGGCATACCCACTCCACTTGGCTAGAGTTTAGCTCAGTTGGTAGAGAGCCACTCTGCAGTCTCTAAGGCCACATGTTCTATCCCCAGCACCACAAAAAAGGAGAAGGACTTGGCAGTCCACTCTCAAAGCAATCCCCAAACAGTCAGCTATTGAAAATCCTAGGAGGGTCTGTATGAGTTGGACCTGACTTGACAGCATCTAACAACACCAACATAGCCATCTCTTTTATGTTTTAGTCTGTGCATCTCCCCTTCTCACTTCCTTCCCACTCATTCCCCAGTTAGATTTTACTTCAAGCAAGATGCAGAATATGTCATCTTCTTGGATGGCTTTTGAATGAAATTGTGAATTACAGCAGTAGCAATATCTGCAGAATTTTGTGATGTGATAAAAATAGAGAAGAAATAATGATCTAACATGTTGAGCCTCTTTTAAGGCCTCCATTGTTGTTGTTCTTAGGTGCCACCGGTAGGTATCTAACTCATAGTGACCAACTCATAGGGTTTTCAGTGGCCAATTGGTTTTTGGGAGTCATTTACCGGGTCCTTCTCCCAAGGGCCTCCATAGGTAGAAGCTTTATGGACGAATACTGATGCTAAAAACGTAAATACAAAAAATGAGAATGGCAGCCAAGAATTGTATGCGTAGAGCAAATTCAAGTGTTTTCATATCAGGAAGGACTTTTTAAAGGTGGCATAGTGCCATGAGTATGAATCGATCTCAAACTGATGCAGTCTGCCTTACTGAAACTCAGAGAGAACCTTCTAGAACACAACAGATCTAAATGTGAACTTTAAATAAGTAGTGGCCATGGTTGGAGCCATACAAATGACACGTTGAACTCAAAGCCTCATTCATCTATTTGGGTCAAGCTTTTATTTTTCCTTATATTATATATTCTATACCATTGAGGTTCAGGAAATAATATATTTTCAGGAAAAAGGGCATTAGAATTAAAGTATTAACCAAGCATCCCCTCAATTTTCCAATTGTCTCATTGTGCTCACAGACTACAAATGGGCTTTTATTTTGGTTCTCTGGATTAAGTCATTTAAAAGTCAAATAAAAAACGAAGTATTTTGCAGGGAGGGGAAGGAATAATTCCCTCAATCCAATGTTGTATTGATTTATCTGATTAGTGGAAGATGTTCTCATTTCCCCGCCAAACCCTGGATGTGTTCACTGGGAATTCCCATCTATGCCATTGCCAAGTAGCACCCTCACTGTAATTGTAGAGGACTACATAGAAAAATTCATTCTTGACATTGTGCCTCAAGGACCAATGCAGTTGCAGTTACTTAGAGACACAGCTAGAGTCAAAGCCCCTCGTGTGCCCTGTCCACGTTCATGTCTCGCGTTCAGCATGGTGTCATTAGCTGCTCCCTCTCAAGAGACAGAGGCAAGCTCATAGGCAGCATTTGACCTAATGCCCTTGTTTGCCTTAATATCCCCAGAACTTTCACTTTACTTGTGTAGGTTGTTTTTTCCTTGCTCTGCCTCTAATCCCTGGAATGGTTTTAACTTTTGCATGTAGAGTACAGACTTCCTTGTGGATCTGGCTTTTCAGAATGACTTTGCTCTTGGTTTCAAGCGGTGGCTACAGAACACTGTAAAAGTGAATAAAAAAATTTAGCCTGAATCTCAAATTGCTTTTTCATTCTTACCTCCCACCACTCCCTTTTGCCTACAGCCATACCACCCTGGCATCCAATTTTGTCAGCTCTTAGAAGTTAAGCAGGATTGGGCATGGTTAGTACTTGGATGGGAGACCACATGAGAATATCAGGTGCTGGAGGCTTGGGAGAAGGACCTGGCCATCCACTCCTGACACAATCAGCCATCAAACACCCTATGAATAGCAGAGAAGCCCTGACATAATGCCAGGCATGGCACAGTGGCAGGTAGTGTTTGGTTCTGTTGTACATAGGGTTGCTATGAGTCATCCCCAAGTTGACAGCACCTAACAACAACAATCACTCCCTTTTAAGCAGGACTATTGTCGCTGTATATGCCCCTTGTGTTGTCCCTTATGCACCTTTCTAGAATGTCTTCCTAGAATGTCCTATCTAGAATGTCTTCTTCCAGACTTGGGGAAACAAGTTTTTAAACGTTCCACAATGATCAGCTAGTATTTACCTTCTCCATGAAATCTTTCTGGATTCTTGTAGCTGGAGAGAATCTCTGTACTTCCATTGCTATCTTATGACACTCACACAGCCACCACTGTATTCTACAGCATGTTATTGTGGCGCATAGCTGGAGTGTTGACCTCTTAGCTGACCTAGGCTGTATGCGTTTTAAGAAGCAAGACTTTGCCTGCTCAATGGTGGATTCTAACTCAGAACTCTCTTAGAGTAGCTACTCAAAAAGGCTATTGATCAAAGACATATATATATATATATATGGCAGTAAAATTATTTATTAGACTTTTTTCCAGTTTTCACCTATATTTTGAAATTATATAGACAGTGTCACAAACTGCATAATGTAAAATAATTTCCATCTGTTCCCAAGACAACACACATAAATCATTAAAGTCACAAGTATAAAGAAGCCCAAGTGTGCCTGCAGGCATAGGCCTGTACTTTGGGGAACAACATAAGTTGAAGTTTTGGCAAACCAACAACCTCATAATGTGTGTGGTCAATTACTTAATGTGAAGTATTTCATGTGCCGGGAATGGACGGCTTGGTGTTCTCCAAAACCTGGGAGATATATCATCCCTTACCTTTGGCTTCCATTCAGGTTTCCTGGAGTTACAGTTCTGCCCCTTAGGAGCTGACTCACCATCACTGTTCACTCTTGTTAAATTTTCTGGCACCGGCACATGTTGTGTGACTTAAAAAAAAAAAATTCCCTAAGGAGTATACAGTCACATCAGAGAACTTTCTCCAACTTCTTTCCCTTTAGTACTTACTAATTCCAAACTACTTTTATAGCCGAAGGAAACAGTTCTACATCCCTGGAGTTAAATTTAATTGCTGTTTCTAAAACTTTAAATGAAATTCTGCTTTCCTCTTTGGGATGTAAGAGCTCTTTATGGCACAAACCCTTCCTATTGATTAATAAAACTTCAGTAGTAAATTTAAGTATGAAGGAACATATTCTATTCAGAAAAGCCACCCACTGCACATAATAAGGTTATTCATAATGAGAAAATCCAGAGAATTAAAACACAGACCCTGCCCTCAAGGAAATTTAAGTAGCAACAATGACAGACATTAAAAAACAGAAATGTAGTCCAGTGTCATGAATAATATAAGACAGGTATTAATAAAGAAAATACAAAATGAGACATTTAATAGTCTCACAGGAATATTTCCCAATTAGTGAGATACTATCTTTGAAAAATTTAGAGATACCCTGATAAAAGTGAAGGTATGTTTATATCTAATGTGGACATCAATGGTAGTTACATCTTACATTTATTGTGTGGAATAAATGTGTTAACAGGGACAAGGCATTTAGAATACTGATGGACACATACTAAGCTGTCAATATATGCTAGTTGTTTTTTAAGCAATATATACTAATTATTTTTGACCTTCAAAAATACCTCTAAACTCTTTATAAATTATTACTATATTGCCACCAGGAGAAGAACCTGGTAATAATTGTCCCCAATATGTAAAATATGTTGTAACCAATGAAGGATTATGCTTCCTAGAACAATCAAGACATTGCTTTTCAGAAAAGAAAAATCTTCAAGGCCTTTTCCACCCCTATGATAACTCAACAAAGGGAAGAGACCATTAGCATCAAACGTGTAGTCTGCATACAAAACACATCTGACTGACTTTCAAAGATTCACATACATTAAACAGCTCTTGGATGGTGCATAAGACAAAGCCTCACCAGTTAATTTGTAGATCTTTATAAACTGTCACAAAACATTGAGCCAAAATGAATGACAGTTGCTGTGCCTGCTGGGCGAGCGATATCAGATGTAAGAGTGGAAAGGTAAACCAAGCATGCTTTTGATTTGCGGGGTCAAAGTGAAAGCAAAATTAGTCCTTACTAGTCCTTTTGGTTATGTTGGTAATAGATATTGTAGCCATATCCACTCACCCTTGGCTTTATTTAATCACACAATATGGTCAAAGTGTACTGTATGCAGTGAAAATCCAATGTTGTGACCTTGGATCAGTAGCTTCTCATCAATTTCACACTCTAAAATCAGATTTCACTTATTATTCCTTTCTAAGCTAGAAAGCTATGGCACTGTGGGGCAGAATGATAGATACTGTAGTAAAACGCCTTGGAACTCACTTGAAAACTTCTTTTAAAAGGAATGTTTAGGGTCTGTGTGTAGCAAAGTGCAGAGCATTGCTCAATGTTGATTTGCCAAAAGATTACAATTTAGCTCTTGAAATAAATGTTTCCCAAAATACCAGCATTTGGGAAACTTTGAGCCCTATTTCAGTCTTCTCTCAGGAACTAAGAGGCCTTTCACATTCTGAAGGCGGAATCCTGAGTAATAGAAGAAACAAGAAGTCCTCAGCTCCCACTGCTCAGCCTGGGGACCCACAGGACTATTATTAGCCTGGGATACAAAATAGATTTGGTAAACATTGGCAAAGCCTTGCCAAGTAGCGTCTCAAAGACATATGGTCTTTTGTAAGTGCCACGATCATTGTAAACAAGCAAGATGTTCTAATTAATAAGGATTCTTTGTAAAACAACTCAGTCTACAACTTAGCACTGAGGTTCTGAGACAGGCAAAACTTTGGGGGTTGGGTAACCCCTCTTCTGCTAGTCAGATTCTCGAGGCTGAACTAGAGAGCTGCAATATCTCCGTTCACCACTAGAGGGAGGGCAACTACGTGGAATCAGCCAGGAGGTGGTCAGGTGCACGCAGGCCAGGGTCTTCACAACAAATCAACATGGAATAGAAGGGGGGACCTTTTGTAGCTTTTTGAGAGAGTGGAAATGTAGGGAATGTGTTTCATCTATGCATATCTGCCCCATCTTTCAAGTTTAATAGTGTCATGATGTATTGTTTCTTCATTTTTGCAAACCTCACTGAGCTAAGTCAGTGAGTGAAGTAGTAGACATTTTTCTAACCTGCCCAGCCTTGTGCAATGTTCCTTATTTTTTGCTATAAGATTACCTCTTTGGGGTTCAGTCATTGAGTCTTTGTAACAATTTCATAGGATAGAGGTTGGGCCATAAGAACTTGGGTAACTCTTCTAGTCCCACAATTCTGTTCTGTGTCTCCCTAACTGGAGCATTAAACTACCCCAGTCAGGAACTTGGGCTTGGGTTTAATAAAGTCTGATCTCGGGGCAAATGCTCACTTGAGAGTTGACTGGTGAGACTGGCTGATTTATGAGCTTATTTACTGACTGGGAGGACCCGTAAAGAGTGGAGCAAAATATTGATCCTCAAGTATGTATTTCTGCAACATATTTTCTAACCTGTTGAAACTCAGAATAGTCGTGGTTAAACAAAATGTTCCCAAATAATTTCCCTTCTTCCTCACTGTAACCATCTTCTCCAACATGCATGCAAATATATATACCCCCCACACCAAACACATACATTCACACACACACACACACACACACACACACACACACACACGCGGATTCTAAGGGAGGGAAAACATTGTTACCAAAAGATATTATGCTAGACAGCTGCACAATATCTTTTTTTCTGTGTGTGGAGAAAAGTCTTTCTCATCTTCCTAAGGCAATAGCAAGAAGTATAGAACTATCTATGGTTCACTGCTGCGAGAGAAGTTTATTTTATTTTATAGCATCATATAACCATAAAAGATAGAGAAGCCAGGAGTGGTGGTGTTATTGTTATTGTTGTGTGCCGTCGAGTCGTGTCAGATTCATAGCGACCCTCATAGGGTTTTCAATGGCAGACTGTTTCGGGATTGCCTTGGGAGTGGATTGCCAGGTCCTTCTCCCATTTTTGTGGTGCTGGTAATTGAACTCGGGACCTCAGAGACTGCAGCGCTATACCAACTGAGCTAAATCCCAGCCTTGGAGTGGTGGTATACACCTGTCATCCCAGCACTTGGAAGGTTGAGGCAGGAGGATCATGAGTTCAAGGCTAGCCTGGGCTACATATAAAGACACTGTTTCCAAAAACAAAACACAAAAACAAAAAAATGAATCATAAAAGGCAGACATTTAGAGACTTAGAAATAGCTTAGAGACATTAAAATAGTGGTTTTTTTTTAATGAAGGATAAAACTGATGTTGAAGAGTCTAAGTGCTAGGAACTAAATTCAGGTCGCACGGCCCTGAGTTCATTCTGTTCTATCTTGTGGTAGAAATACCAGAGCAAGCTGTCCCTAGTATTTAAAAGTTGATTTTTCTACCAGGTTCTGAAGCCAAATATGTAAGTTCTCAGAATCTGGAAAATATTCCTAAATAAAAAATGAACTAGGATGCAAATAGTAAGCATTCTATCAAGAGAAAAATTCTAATAAGAAACAAACAAACAAAAAAGCCTAAAAAAATAAGCCATGGAATGAGAAGACTTTGTTATTGCTAATTTGGAGTCATTAATAACAAAAATGCAGGCATGAAATAAATACATGGTTTACATCTTGCTTTTGACTGAGTCACAGGAAGAACTGTGGATGAAGGCAAGGATGTAGTCGAGGTTGCTATGTGTTTAATTTGATACTTCCCCTTTAACATACGGAGTGCAAAAATATCAAAACCTACCACAGTCATCTTACTGCTAATAATAGAGTTGCCATCTCTGTTTGGTGAGACTACAGAGTCAATTAATTCCAATGCTGGTTTCAGTAAGCTGTTTATGAGTCTAAAGAGATTATTACGCTGCAAAGTTTGAAAGATGGAAACACAATAACAATTTCTGGAAGATGTTTGAAGCTTTGAGCAGGTTTCCTTTCATGAAAAGAATCATCTATTAACCTAATGCAATAGAGGGAGCATGCAGGGCAGAGACGGAGTGAGAGACAAGGGATGAAGGTACGTGGAGAATTGCTTGTCCCATTCTGGTTCATGAGCCAGGTGAGGGTCTGAGGTCATGCCAGTGTCAGAATTATTTGCTTGTTGGACGATTTCCCCCATTCTAACCTCAAAAAGGACAAGTTCTATTTAGGATCTATTTTGTAAAACTGGAATATTTGACCATATCTCCTTTTGGGAGCCCACGTGTAGAAATGAAAATAAACTGACCCATTCAGTCTCTGTAGGCATGAAGACGGGGCAGCTGTGTCTCTTTGGTGACATAGTGTTAGTGGTAACAGCAAAGGGCCAGTACAACTGGAACTAAAAACTAAAACCAAAATTAAGGTAATTGTTTAAGATTGTCATTTTTATTGTTAGATGCTGTTGAATCAGATCCAACTCAGCGGCCCTATGTACAACAGAATGAAACACAGAGCCAGGCGGTGGCAAACACCTATAATCCCAGTGGCTTTGGAGGCGGAGGCAGGAGGACCGCAAGTTAGAGACCAGAGGCAGTCTGCATAATTTGGTGAGACCCTATCTCAAAAAAGTAAAAAAAAATGGGCTGTGGGTGCAGCTCAGTGGTCCAGCACTTGCAGAGCATGCAAGCACAAGGCCCTGGGTTCAACCCCCAGTATCGAAAAAAAAAAAAAAAAAGAATGAAATACCAATACCATGCCATATAAATGATCTTTTTATGTTTGAGCCCATTGTTGCTGATACTGTTTCTTCTCATTTTGAGTCACGCTACATCAGCAAAAGGAGGTCCCAGCAGCTTTACTCCATTCCTGTCATTAACATCAACTCACTTTGAGGAGGTAACGCTTTCATTTCTTGAATGCCTTCCAACCTGGCGGGCCCATTTGCTAGCACTTGTTTGACAGTACTTTTCTGCTATTCAAAGGGTTTTCAATGGCTAATTGTTTTGGGAGTGGGCTACTGGGTCCTTCTCCCTAGTCTGTCTTAGTCTGGAACCTCAGCTGAAACCTTTCCACCATGGTGGCCTTGGTGATATCTGAAATACTGGTGGCATAGCTTTCAGTCCCCATAGCATGACAAGCTGACAGACACATGGGAGAATTATTTAAGAAGGCCTTTCCAGAAAGAAAAAAGCAGAAATGAAGTCTGTCTAGTTTATCAAATGATTAATTTATGTCTGAATATTACATTTATGGGTGAATACTCCCTCTACTCAGTCACAGTTCAATATAGCCTTCAAGCCAAAGATGGCTAGAACAAGGCTCACCTTTAGCCTAAGTCTATACTGTTTTTTTGTTTGTTTGTTTGTTTGTTTGTTTCCAGTTGTGGGTTGGAACCCGGCTCCCAGCTCCTTTGGCACACTAGGCAATCGCTGTACCACAGAGCTACACTTTAGCTCCTGAGTCTATACTTTTGTAGAATTATTTTTAAGTATTCTAGATTTTCATGCTCGAATTGAATGCTTTGTCTACTTTGTAGGGATCAATATTTTTCTAGTCCTTTTACATGTTGTAAGAATTGTCCTCTTGTAATAACAATACCTCCTGCAGCTCCTATCATCACCTCCCTTCTCCTGGCCTTTGTGGATGTATATACCCCACACCCTGGGCTGAGATGAGTCCCCCTTGCGCTCTGCCCTTACACAAATCTGAGCTATTTCTTCGCCCCTCTGGTCCTGTGCACAGGTCTGATGGATGCCTTTGCTTGGGTTGATTGGACACATAGCGATGTGATCACTAGCTACAGTTGTCTTTCCAGAGCTTGATAACTCCACAGACTTCACCTCCAATTGTGCCCTTGGCACACATCAGTCTGCCTAGACTCAGAACCCAATGACCCCCCCGCTCTGCTCAGCTGGTGTCCCGTGACTGGCCTGTTCTGATCTCTGCATGGGCGGGCTGGGAGTTTCTGCTTCTAGTTTTGGGTAGGATGGGGGTCAAAGCCTGCAGGCAGGAGGCGATTAGAATGACTGTTTCTTCAGTACAATCAAACCCTGTCTTTATAACCCATTCCGATTCTCCTACTTCCCCAAAACTCATTTGCTGCCTGTATCCGGATGAAATTGGTGCCTTCGGCACTTAGAGACCTTCTGAGGGAAAAGCTGGCAGACCTTGCAAACTCTGCTACTCCACCCTCCTCTGTGCCCAGTAAAGCATCTGGCAGACCCTATGGAGGATGATGTGTTTTCTCTTCCCATTGAGTCTCGCTTTCTTCCTGGGTGGGGTAGTCCCGGAGCTGGGCGGGTTGGCCCAAGGGAGTCAGAACACATTCTGGGGCATGGAACCACTTTCATACAATGTCTTTATTTTGAGTCACAGGGAGGGGAATGAGGCTTAAAGATCCCATTTATCTGCTGTGGTATTGAGATGTGACATTCAGCCAAGAATGACTAACAGAGAAGAGATAAGGAAGTGGGGGTAGTTAGGAAACAGACGTCGCCAGTCTTGGGCACAGCAGTGAGGCCAGCCTGGTTTGCTAGACAGTGGCTTTCTCTGATTTCCCTTAGGAAAGTCGGATGTGATCAACGGCTTTCCTTTCTGGTTCCTGGAATCTGAATAGAGGCTATTTCCTCACCTGCTAGGTGAGCTGCTGGTTTGCATTGGGAGGCAGATGCAGGAGTCATTTTGGCATCTCCTGCTCATAGTCGTTCCAAGGCCCTAGAAAAGAAAGAGGGAGGAATGTGAAATCAGAAGTGGAGGGAGCTCAGGATATCCTGGAGGGGTCTTGCCCAGGGATGGTTGTCCTATGGCTATCAAGCAGTCAAGCAGGTCACCTGGTCTGGGTCCTGAATGGAAGCTCCCAGTGTTGAGGAGACCCGGGGTCATGAGTGTTGGGGAGAGGTAAACATTTAAGGTATCCATTGGGCCAGAGGAACCTAGGGCACTATGTAAGTGATAGAGTCAAGCAGTAGCAAATTAAAGCAAAATGGACGAGCTGGTCCTTGAAAACCACAAAAGGGTTACTGGAGTGGCCCATTACTTTCCATCCTTGTCTTGAGCTGGAGCTGAGTCCAGTGAGGCACGAAAAGAAATAGACTTGGATCAGGGGCAGAGGAGAAGGTATGGATTTGTTCACTTGACCTAGGTGATGTCAGTGGCTGGGAGGACAGGCCGATGGGGTACTGGGAGATGTTCTGGCATAGGAGAAGCTGGCATCCTGCTCTATGGAGATCAGCTGGCCCAGGAGGATTGCAATTAGGTCCCACGGACACCTCCACATCCACTGTCACAGGAGCAAGGTGGGCAAGGAGGAGGTGAGAGATGGAGCTGCTGGCTCCTGAAGAGGATGTGGGGACCCTTGTTGTCCAGGCTGGCCTTAAAAAGGGGGCTGTCACCAGCCGCCTAAGGCAGAAACAGCTGCCACCCAAAGGGGTGCACCCTTCTGGCCTCGGCTGCAGACCTGCACCAGCCCTAGCCTGCAGCTCTGCCTCTGGCTTCTCTGGCCTGGGCAGGGGCAGGCTGCCAGGATGATCTAGAGGACCATTTGCTTTAGGGGACTTGGGAGGAGAATTCGGAAACACAGGGAGGTATTCAGAGAGAGTTGGGCTGCAAAATGAACCTACAGTAGGAAATGAGGAAGAAGAGACTTCTGTGGAATAAGCCTCATCAAGAAAAGAATTACGAAGTTTACAGTTTGGCAATATTGGTTAGATAGTCCTTCTGACTGAAGAAATCCAGAAAAATGACTATTCTTTCTTAACCCTTATGCTTCATGTGAGAGATGTTTATTTTTCAATTTTTAACCTACCTACTTACCTACCTACCACCTTCCTTCTTTCCTTCCTTTCTTCCTTCCTTCTTTTCTTTCTTTCCTTCTTTCTTTCTTTCCTTCTTTCCTTCCTTCTTTCTTTCTTTCTCTTCTTTTTCCTTTCTTTCTTCTTCCTTCCTTCCTTCCTTCCTTCGTCCCATCCTTCCCTCTCTATTTCATGATGCCATGATGTGAGGTCCTCTGTCATAGGCCCTGCCACCTCCCCATCATTGTGGGCTGAAAGCCTCTAAATCATGAGTCAAAATAAATCTATCCTTCCTCTTTATGTTGGTCTATCTGGCATTTTGCCACAGTGATGCACACACTAACTAACAGAACATAGGTACTGGCGAGTGGGATTGTTGCTGTGCAGAAACCTATGTGGTTCTTAGGCTGTTGGAACTGGTTTGTGGGAGGAGTTTGGAAGAGTCTGGAGATGCAGGCTGGAGCATCCCCAGAATGCTGCAAGCAGAGCTTCAGGGTTCTGCTGATAGTTCAGAAGACCAGAACACCAATAGGAATGAGGACAGTGGAGATGGTGCTCACAGGGTTTCACAGAGAAATGAAGACCCTCTTGGGAATTGGACAAGAGGCCATTTATGTTACATTCTGGCAAAGAGTTTCTCTGTGATTTGCCTGTGTCCTAAAGGTTTGAGGGAGGCTGAATTTAAAAGCAATGGACTAATTACCTTGGTAGAGGAAATATCGTGAGTGTGGCATGATATTGAGAGTGTAACATGGTGGTTGCTTGCTGCTTTTAGCCAGATTTATGATGAAAAAATGGAGTAAAGAGCAGAACAGAAAGACTTGAAAAATGTGTAGTTTGGTCAGAAAAGCCCTCTTTTAAAAGTTGGGCAAGTTTGGGCAATGAGGCTATAGTTGTTAAAGAGATAAACACAGTTAAGGAGATGCCAAGAACATTGTGCTAGGACAATAGGAATCCCCTGGGGACAAAGTAGGAGTTGGCCAGACCCTCCCACATAAGGCTCCAGGGTATGATGTGGCAAACTCATTTGAAAGACTTTCCTTTAAAATACAGTGTCTGAAAAGAGAGAACCAATGGAGGGGGGAACTGCTAAAAAGGGGCTACCCAGAGAAGTAGTTTCCCAGTGTGGGCACACAGAGGCTGTACAAGCCATGGTGCAATGGGGCCTAGTTCTGCTCAGGCTGACAGGAGACTTGGCATCATCCATGTGGTGTTGGTTTTGCAGACATGCAAACTCTAAGTTAAGGGATTGTGAAAACCGACACCAAAATTCCAGAGAATGGCTACAAGGCCAGGCAATGTGTACCTGGGTCAGATTCCCTGCAGAGAGCCCTTGAAAGTTTCATGTGTGAAGCCTTGAGGGTGGAGCCTAAGCTGCACCAGACACCTCAGGATGTTGGAGATGCCAGCAACATAAATGTCTGCTGAGGAAAGCTACCAGCAACAAGTGGAGTAAGTCAAAAAGGGCCATGTGTGATGCAAACAGCAAGGCCATTGGGGCAGAACTGCCCAGGCCTGTTTGAGCCAAGATAATACCATCACATGTGCCAGATGCTAGACATGGAGCTACAGGGTTTGTGTGCACTGCTAGATATTGGTATTTGTTTGGGCCAGTCTTACCTGATAACTGTATTGCTCCCTTTTGGAATGGGAATGCTTACTGTGTGCCATTGTTTATAAGCATGTAACCAGTTTTTTTCTTTGTTGTTGTTGTTGTTGTTGTTTTTGTTTTGCAGGAGCTCACAGCTAAGAGTTTGCCTTAAGTCTAAGGAGAGACTTTGGGCTTGGACGTTTGAACACATTCGAAACTGTGAAGGCTTTGGGGACTCTTGAAGTTGGACTAAATGCATCTTGCATTTTGAGATGGCCATGAACCTTTGGGGTACATGCAAGGGGTGTTATGGTTTGATCCTAAAGTGTCCCACAAAGTTCATGTGTTCGAATGATTGGTCCCCAGGTGGAGGAGGTCTCTCGGTGGAGGATGTGGAACTTTGAGAGGTAGGACCTAGCTTAAAGAAGTTGGTCCCTGGGAGCAGGCCTTTGGAGATTTTACCCAGACCCTCAGTTCCAGTCACACTCTCTCTGATTTCTGATGTCATGGTGTGAGGACCTCCACCATGGTCCCTGACACCAGCTGTATCACCATGCCTCCCTCCAGCATGGACTGAAACCCCCTGAATCATGAACCAGAATAAACCTATCCTTACTCCTTAACCTGTTCTCAAGAATCCCTAGAAATACTGACTGGCATTCTGGGTCACCCACTCTAGTTGGAATGAAATTTGAGCAAATTTGATGAGAATCTCTAAGACAGGGCCACCCCAGGTGACATCTGCACTTTTGTGAAGGTGCATATTTAATAGTCAGTACTTTTAGCTTAATTGATGAATTGATTTCTAGTTAACTGAATGCCTGGTTGAGGAAAAGCTCAGTCCAAAGTTTGAACCCTCATCAAGTACAAATGTATTTTGTCTTTCCCTGCTTGCTTTAAGTAATATAATTTGTAGTTGGCACTTGTAGTTGCAAATTATCTGTTCTCTTGCCAATATTAAAAATATAGGTATGGGAAGAAAATAACCATAAAGACATTTAATCAGCTACATGGATGGGGTTTATTTCTCCCCATTTGGTAATGTTTTCCAACAAGTCTTCAGAGAGTTTAAGCTGATTAATATTTGTCAATTCAAAACAGCATAATTGCAATTAGCCAGTTACAATGTCCAACGTCTTATAGCACAGGACAGAGAAAGCAACTTATCACCAGTATTTCATTTGTTTATTACCCAAACAAGTAGAAGAGCAAGATTGGAGATTATATCAGTGCTGTTTGGAGATTATATCAGTGCTGTTAGTAGTAATTTTAGGGACTCTTATTTTCCCTTAGTAATTGAAGTGTTGGATGCAGGATATATCTAATTTTAAAAGCCAAATCCATGAGTATAGCAATGGAGCACAATCTGACTTTCAGCTGTTAATCAAGGTATTTAAAAGTGAGGGTGAGAAAAATACCTCATTTTGGACAGTTCAGTTTCTTGTTCATGAGTTCAGAGGGTGCTTTCTGGTTTTAGATATCTTTTTCCTTTCTACTCTGCTTTTTATTAGATGATCTCATTTTTATTGAGCCCAACAAGAAAAAATGAGTACATAGGGCCTATCTGTGCTTAGCAGTGAACCTTTATGGAATTGTAATTTCAGCTTGGAGTATTATTAGATAAATTAAATACAGCATACTGAAAAATCAGTAGAGAGTAGGAAATTTGGTCTACATTTGTACTTTATTTCTTGCCAACTATGAGATGTTTGGCAAATCACTTGGCTTTTCCACCACTCTATTACCTATATGTACTATATGAGGATGTACTATATTACCTACATGTACTATATGAGAATAATAGTATAATATGTGTATCCAAATAGAAAATAAACTCCATGAATAAGAACTCTCTCTGTGTTATCCTCAATGCTAAGGCAGTGACTGGCATATAGTGTGTGATCAATAAATACTTGTTGGAAAGACAAATTCTGGTCGCAAGACCTAGGAATATAAAACAGAAAGTGGAACCTTCTGTAGCCTAATGGTTAAGTCCTGTTCTTAAAATGCCATGGTTCCAATCTTAGCCTCATCATTTATAGTTGTATGATTCTGGGTAAGTTAATAGCTGCTTAGAGCTTCAACTTTATCTTTTGTTTAAAGGGTAAAATGGGTCAGTGATAGTATCGAGCTTGAAGTTGTTATGAAAAAAGTAAAATTATCCACATAAAGTTATTAGCACAGGATCTACATTCATTTTCAGTTATTAATTATAAATTATAAAAACACTTGAACTTACCTTTTTCAAGTCAGAATGAAAAAATTCAATGTCATGAGAAAGACAGTAACAAAGCTTGATATCATCTCATGAAATGCTGTTTCCTGGTAATTCTAGTTTTGAGACAGAGTTATGGTTGCCTGTCTTTGCACTTTTGGGGATAGAGGAGTATGGGCCAAATGAAGATTCTTAAACAGGATGACCTTGTGTTGCTATCTTATTGTTAGTCTGTGGTTAAGGTGACAGTCAGGACAGTGGTGACCGAGTTGAAGTAGGTGCTGAATTGTTTTGGTGCCCATGGGCTGTGAGGACCCTGGATGGGATCACAGTCTAGGTATTGTTTCTGTGGACATAGGTAATAGGGTAAGGGGCAAAGTTAGGTGTCCCTGAGCTTGTGTGGACTTAGCAAGATGGAGAGGTACTTCTGCTCAGTCTCAGAATTAGACCTGTAGAAACCCCAAAGGCCACCAGAGATTAGAGTTGAGGAATAAGAAGTGTACAAAGTGAACATTATTTGTTGTTGTTGTTAGGTACTGTCAAGTCAGGTCTGACTCATAGAGACCCTCTGTACAAAACGAAACACTACCCAACACTATGACATGCACACCATCTTTTTATATTTGAGCCCATTGTTGCAGTCACTGTGTTTCTTCTCATTTTGAGTTGTACTGTGTCAGCAAGAGGAGGTCCCTGGGGCTTTATTCCATTCCCATTATTAAGGTCGACTCTACTTTGAGGAGTAGACTTCCCCAGTCATCTCTTGAATGCCTTCCAGCCTGGGGGGGTCTCATTTTCCAGCACTATATTTGATATTGCTTCTCTGCTATTCAAAGGCTTTTCAATGGCTAATTGTTTCAGGAGTGTGCTGCCAGGTCCTTCTCCTTAGTGTATCTTAGTCTGGAAGCTCTGCTGAAACCTGTCCACCATGCGTGGCCCTGCTGGTATCTGAAATACCACTGGCCACAGCTTTCAGCATCACAGCAGCACACAAGTCCCCACAGCACAACAAGCTGACAGATGCATGCAAGGAACCTTTACTTAGCACATCCTATTTATGGAACACCATTTATCATTTTAAAAAGTTGTTACTTCATTGAGTTTTTCAAACAGTACTTGAAATGAGCATTTTGTATATTTAATAGTTAAAGACTTAAGGCTGAGGAAAGTTGAGAAGCTCAGTCAGGCCCATAGCAAATAAGGTATAGTCCAAAGCTCAAATTTAGACCTCTCTGACTCCAAGGAGTGTACTGTTTCAATGCCATTTCCTGACCTCATGGAAGAGTTAGGGCCTGGGAGTGCATAGTACTGAGATATGAGCCCACATGGTGCATCAGTAGCACAGAGCTAACTCCCTTCTCAGGGGTCTCTTACATACTTCCCTGCTGCTTAGCATCCGAATCTGACAGAACCCAAAGGTAAGAACATACTGGTTGATGGAGAAGCAATGTGTGTGGAACTGGGATGACCTTTGACTTGCCTTTACCTTCCACTCCCCAAGTATGTACTCGTTCTAGACATTCCCATGTAGTTCTTTGTACATGTTTCTAGCTCTGTTCTTGATTTATTGTTTGCCTGGTGTCTCCTATTACCATAGGGGAGAAGGATGTGGCAATCCACTCCCGAGGCAGTCAACCATTGAAAACCCTGTAAGGGTCTCGCTATGAGTTGGACATGACTCGACGGCACCTAACAACAGCAACAACAACCTATTAGCATGATTCTTATATTTAAAGGGGAAATTTTGTAAGGTAAAGAAGACCCTGCTAGGGAGAAGTCTGGATGTTTGACACTCTTTCTTCCTGCTATTGCCCAAGCTCACTTTTTGGAAACGATTGCGTTTGGTCTCAGGTAGGCAGGGAACAGGCACTTTTCCCTTGTGACTGGAGATGTTTGATGGTACTAAGGGTAGGGTTTTTAGGCCTTTAAAATGCAGAGCTTCCCAAGAACAGGGCTGGTTTCCAACCTGTGAGTTGAAAGCACATAACTCAGAATAATCAGAAGTCAGCAATCTTTTCTGGTTTCTATTTATACAGTCTATCAATGTTTTAAGCAGACATTTTTGACCAGAAGCAGATCACCTTGGTTAGCTGGGCTTTGTGACAGCATGCTCTTTATTTAAAGTTTGGAATTAAAGTTTGGAATTCAAGCCTATTTATGTAACTATATTTCAAAAGAGTGAGCATGTGAATGTCTTTCAGAGAATGGTGTCCATTTGGAGGGTCTTGGTGCTGAGTTCCCCTCTAATCCTCAAGTCATTTTTTCTTCTGGTTTAGGACCACGCTGGAGCATGCAATCCTGTTCTCACAACTGTAGCTTGCAGTTTCTGTTTGTCTGAGATTGGTGGTAACACCACTATTTTCTGAGCACCACGTGTTACGTACTTACTGTGTGTTAGAACCAGGCCAGGCTTTTTCTATGTGTTTTCTCATTTACGTTCATCATGCCCTTAAGCATTGGTGTTACTACCATCCCCCTCTTCTGAGGTGCATGGGGCCAATCAGATAACTAGCCTGGACTCATGCGGCCAATCATGGATGGGGCTGGGATTTTTATCAAATGGGCCACACCCTTCACTAAATGTGCTATGCCACAGTATTCTGGAATTTTTCTGAGGATGACATTTGATCGAGGTTATCTGATGACATAGTCAGTGAAATATTATAATCAGTAAGGTGTCAGGTCCTTTCTGGGGTTTCTCTCTATCTCTGTGTTGTGGGTGGAAGCAAGAGGTAGATGCCCCGACGCTATACCCTGTCGTGAGGCTGTGGCCAGAGAACAGAGTGTCACACACAGGATAGAAGGACAGGGGCTTATTCACAGAGGAGGGGAAAGGAATGGAGGATTAGGGGGAGGGGAAAGGGGAGTTGGAGAAGGGAAGCGCTCAGCTGCTGTCTCTGTCACTGGGTATTCTTGTTCTTCCGGCTCACAGCCTTGGCCACTTTGGAGGCCCTGTGCTTGACTTTCAGAGGCTTGCCTCTCAGAGTCTTGCTTCTCGAAGCTGTCAGTCCATGTAGGATATCCGGAGTTGTAGAGGTCAGGGTCCGATAGAGGTGGCAGGTGGGTTGAAGTATGATGAAGGCAGGTCAGGAAGGCTGAAGGCTAGGCTAGGCAGATGAATAAATGGGCCTTGGGCCCTTAAGGAACTGCAGGGACCCAGTGAACTTCTCTTGGATGGTGTTTAGAATGGCTGCTGATCTCTGAGCTCCGGAGTTTATGTGGCCTGATAGCCAGCCAATCAGGGGAATAGGGTTGGATCAGAAATGACCAATCAGGTACCTGGGGGGCTTTAGATGCTACCATACCTTAGGTGCCATCTTGGCCCACTCAATGGGAGGGGGGAAGAGTGAGATACCTGGATGTATGGCAAAGGTGACCAGTTGCTATCTTTCCCCAGAGGATTCAAAGGGAGAAAATGACCGGGAAATAAGGTAAGGGTCACTTGCCCTGGAGGAGAGGGGTTGGTCCTTCAAGTGGCCTAAATGAGCTCCCGGGGACTGGCCATGTTTGGAGTACTCTCTATGCCCCTGGGAATTCCAACAATAAGGGGGACAGAGGTAGGTAAATTTATTTTTGTTTGTTTGGGCTATAAATGAATTGTGACCTCTTTGGTCTTCTCCTTCCCCTTCTGTTTGGCTATGTCTATGCCTTTTTTGAGGGGCCCTGTGCACCCTAGGCAAGCTCTCTAGTGCTGCGTGCACCCCCAACCATATGTTTATACTTTGAAACCAATAGGTTTTCCTTACAGATGTGATAAGGAATCTGGGAAGGAAGCAACCCTGGAGGAGAAAGGGAACCAAGAAAGGTTGACAGCAAGTGTGGAAATGCAACACTAATCACCAATGCTGTCCTCTGGCAGGAGACTTTGATAGGCCGCGTCAGAACTCTAACCCACATCATGGTTTCCTATGTTGGGCATATCATTTGCATGGGGATTACAAACTGAACCTCCAGCGTGGGAGACAGCAGCAGCCTTTGCCTCACGGAGAGTTTCCTCCTGCCGCTTCATCTCCAGAGCAGCCGATTTGTAGACGGGAGGCGTTTCTGCCCTATCTGTTCCAGCCACACTCCTACCTGTGCCTTTGTACCCAGAAGCAGCTTCGGCTCTCTGTCGCTCGGCATGGATTTGCCAGCATGCAGGCATTTCTGCGCAAGTATATGTGGATGTTCCCAAAGATGCTGGAAGCGATGGCGCATGAGGACGGGAGGGTGAGGACCTTTACTGTATAACAAGCTGAAGGCAGCAAGGAGGCTGCATTCGTTGTGAGTTAAAAGGTTTATGTGAAAATTTTCTTACTCATGTCGAAGGTTTTAATAGGGTAATTAATCTTTCTAAGTTTTAGTGCCAGATTATGGGATCAGCCATTATCCCTGGCTGGAGAATGGTCCTTTGTGTGTTGCTATGAACAGGGCTAAGTGAAGTTAATACTCAGGTTGCCAAACAAAGATATGACTGAAGCTAGCTTGTTTGGGTTTTAAGCACATTTTCTGGTGCCTTTATAAGAGACCCTGTTTCCATGGGACTATCATTGCCCTTTAATAGATACTGAGTTGAAGGGGAAGGTAGAGGAGTAAATATGTATGCTTCATGCTTTTTATTTCTTAGAGTTCCTTGTTATTATTTAAAAAATAATAACAGGCATATTCATTTGAGGCTCTACTTTAAGCTGGAAACATAATTTAACAGAAAGACCTGCAGGAATAAAGACGAAAGGTTTTCATCCAGTTCCAAAAGTTAGGCCTGTTTCTCTTTGCTTAATCTAAGTTTAGTGAAAATTGCCAAACGACTCAGCAAGCCAAGAAAAATTGAAGGGAAAACACCATGAGAAATGAGACTTGGCTGTAGCCTTTAGACAAGATTGATCATTTAATTTGGTATATCAAAATATTGATTAGAAATAGATGGCTTCTTTCTTGCAAGTCCCTATGTTCATAAAGCAAAAAGTTCAAAACATACTGTGTCCTGTAAAAGCCCTGTAGGTGAAATGATACTGCTGCAAACCAGTGAAGGGAATGGACTCTGCTCTGGTGTGCTTAAACTACCCCTTGGCTTTGGCTAGGATTTCTATTCTGGAAGTTTTTCAGAACTATATGTCTGTTGGTTTGACAATTAATTATAGTTACCCCCTACTTTCCCAAACTGCTCAAACTTTTGTTTGCATGAACTACTGTGATTTTCAGTGGCTAATATCACTGCTGTGGTACAAAAGATTTCTCTTTTAAATTAAACTCCTTCCTTGTCCTTGAGGCTGTATGTACCCTTTCTGTTGGATTTACTGGTATAATTGGTTGCATGCTATAGGGAGTGCCACTAGGCTCATTCTTTCTTGAACGATACATGTGTTTTTTTTTTTTTTTTTTACTTAGGTTTGAAGTCGGCCAGAGGATCTTGGTGGGTGGTGGGTAGATGTTCTGTAATTTGTCTTATATATAGGACTGATAAGAGAATGCTGGCTTAAAGAAGATGTACCCAAGCATTCTCCTATATGTTGTTGTTGTGGTGGTGGTGGTTGTTATGTGCCGTCCAGTTGGTGTCCAACTCGTACTGATCCTATGTACAACAGATGAAACACTATTGTCAGTGCTTCTCTGCTGTTCATAGTGTTTTCAATTGCTGATTGTTTTTTTAGGAATGGGTTGCTGGGTCCTTCTCTCAAGCCTACAGCATCTGGTGTTCCCAGGCGGTCTCCTATCCAAGTAATAACCAGACCTGACCCTGCTTAGCCTCCAAGATCTGATGGGATCTGAAGCCACAGTAGTATGGCTGCAGGGTGGAACAATTAAGAAAATGTTTTAAAGAGTGAGGAAAAATTTGAGCTGGGTGCTCTGGTAATTTTAAAGTCACATCAGTGCTTTTATTACATCTCTAAAGCAGGGACCAGTCATCTCTCCCTACTGTGATTCCAGACTTCAGAACCTGAGCTGATGGACGCGTGAGAACATCAATCAGATTGCATGCCACAAAGAAATGGTTCAAGGTACAGCTCAGGCTGGGGATACATAATAACATAGTTCACATGCATTGTGATGATTTCAAGTATATCACCAGATTGCTGCGACTCTTGGGGGAAGATCACCTAGGAAGTTTCATGAAATTATTCAATGAAGTTAAATGAGAAATTGTGTTTCCCAGCCAAAGGGGTTTTAAAATACTCTTCTCATTGTCATGCCATGAAGAATACTGATTGTGGCGGAGGCTTGAATAAAGGGTAGTACCTGCGAAAAGTAATTGAGCATGTGGGAGCATCAAGCATGTGTCTGTCAGCTTTTTGTGCTGTGGGATCTTATGTATTGCTTTGATGCAGAAAGCTATGCCACTGTATTTCAGATACCAGCAGGGCCACCCATGGTGGGCAGGATTCAGCTGAGCTTCCAAACCAAGACAGACTAGGGAGAAGGACCCAGCACCCACTCCTGAAACAATTAGCCATTGAAAACCCTGTGAATAGCAAAGAAGCCCTGTCAGATACAGTGCCAGAAAATGAGCCACCCAGGTTGGAGGGAATTCAAAAGACAAATGGGGAAGAGTGGCGTTGTCAAAGTAGAGTTAATCTTAATGGTGGGACTGGAATAAAGCCCCTGAGACCTTCTTTTGCTGATATGGCATGATTCAACATGAGAAGAAACACAATGTCTGCAAGAATGGGCTCAAGCATAAAAAAATGGTGTGCATGGCACAGTGTTGGCTAGTTTTTAGTTCTGTTGTACATAGGGCCACTGTGAGTCGGACCTGACTTGATGGCACCTAAAAACAGCAACAAATATGCACTTTTTGCAGCAGGTTGATGGGAGGAGAAGTTCCTAGAGAAACCAATTAATGATGACTCAGGATTTAGCTCAGTTGGCAGAGTGCTGCTCTGCACTCTCTGAGGACCTGGATTAAATCCACAACGCACAAAAATGGGAAAAGGACGTGGCAGTCCACTCCTGAAGCAATCCTGAAACAATTAGCCATTGAAAACTCTATGAGTCAGATCTGACTTGATAGCACTTAACAACAACAGGATTTAAATGAGTGTTTAGGATTTGTGGGTAAAAGGCCCAAGTATTTGGTACAACCCTTAAGGACAAGCATGCTGAAGCTATTCCAGTGCAAGGCAGACACATGTAGAAGACCAGCATACTTTTGAAGCATTCTGGTTGGAGAAGGGATGAGGTCTTTTGCAGGTGGAGGAGGAATTAGATATTAAAGTTAGGAAGCAGCATACAATTCCTACTTTTGGTTTTCCATTAGTGTACACATATGGATGTTATTTCAGTTTGTGAATTTTAATGTATCTTCTTGTCTTACTGGTTCAATGGTCTCTTTTTGACTATTGCAGGTGAGACTGCAGGTCCCAGATTGGCCCTAGTGGAGAATCAGAAGCTCAGACAAGACGCTGGCTTGATAAATTTTTCTTCTCTGTAGATGTGCTCATTTTCATCATAAGTGGACAGTCACAATTGTAACATAAACCTTTATTTATGCTGCATTTCAAATATTGCCAGGGTCATGCCATTAGTGTGCATGAGTGAATATATCTTTATGGCTTTATTTTATTTTACTTTTTGCTAATTATTGTGTAGTTGAAAAAAATAGGCTGAGAATAAAGAAAGAGTAGAAGAGAGTTTGGCTTCCCTCCCCTTGATGGAGAGCAGGATAGAGTAAGACTTCCTTCTGTCACAATCATTTATCTTGTAAGATCAATCAAGTATTCATATGTTAGAATTTAAAAAAAAATTTCCCAGTTCTTTAGTGAGTTCATGGCAACTCCTACACAAGTCACCATGAACAGTGAAAAGCAGAGAATCAACCCATTAATGGGAAGAATAATTATACTTTCATATAAGTTATATGATGACAACAACAGGTTTTAAGAAGCTTCTAGATTATTCTAGAAGCTATAATAATTTTATGGAGGCTAATATATTTATCAACTCAGTTCAATGAGAATCCTGGAACTTTTTCAATATCAGAGATATGTGATGAAAGCTCTTTTACCTGAAGGATTTTTTCCCATGTAATATTTTAAATTTATTTTTAAGATAATTCATTGGCATGGCAAAAAGGGAGATGTACAAGAGTGTACTTAAATATAAATATTAGGTTAAAGTATTTTTTATTTTAACTTTTAAGTAGAGATTTATTTACTTATTTAATTTGTATTTTTTAAAGTAAATGGACATCTCAAGTATGTATTTTTAATTTGGAAGATTCTTTTATTCTGTTTTGTTTTTAAGCTTAGAGTATTTGACCAAGTCACCTACTTCTTAATAGGATTAGAAAGTTTTTTGTGATCTTGGAAAATGTTCACCACATGAAATTTTGGGAGAGTGTTACATACAATTTTTAAAAAATGGATCAAACCTCTTTTTCAGAACTGTTCATTCTTGCTCCTCTTCATGGCTTTGGTTCCTGGCAGATGCCACCATGCTTACTTACATGTATGTGTTAGACATGAATGTTTATGGGTCAGTGGAGTGACACCCGTCCTGTTTCCAACTTCTAATTGGAGATTGGGCTGGGATTAGCTCAGTAGAGTAGGGTAGAGTGCTATGCTGCAGTCTCTGAGGTCCCGAGTTCAATTCCCAGCACCGCAAAAATGGGAGAAGGGCCTGGCAATCCACTCCCAAGGCAATCCCGAAACAGCCATTGAAAACCCTATGAGGGTCGCTATAAGTTGGATACCGACTTGAGGGCACCTAAGAACAACAACAACAACAACAACAATTGGAGATTACCAACTGGGAGATTTGTATCACTGGGCAGTAACATCAGTTTCTATTTGAAAGTCTGGCCTGTTGTTAAAGCCCACTTTTCTTTGACGCACCCCTCAGCTTGGACTTCTGTTCTCCTTCTCTTTCCTCCCTATCTCCCCTGGTTCCTTCTTCTCTACCACTTCCCTCCATCCCTCCTTTATTCTTGTTCTTCTTCCTTTCTCTCTTGGTTCCTTTTTTCCTTTCTTGCTATTTTTGTATAGAGTTATTATTTTTAAGTAAAGGTAATAAGTGGTCTGATTCTTGGAACAAAAATCATAATTTTAGTGCCAAGTAGGCTAATATCATTCAACATACATAATTATCCAAGGTGAGGTGTGGGAATAATTTATAAATCATGAAATTACCAAGGACTAATTTTATGAAGAGAAATAGCAATTTTATTATGCTGTCTGCATATGCCACCATACATTCACATGTGTAGACATGTGACTGTTTATTCCCAAATGCATACTCATGTTGCTGGAAAGGGCCTTGGAGATCATTCAGTTTGTCTATCTTGTTTTATAGAAGAAACACCCCTCCCCACCCTAGGCATTAGGCTTCCTGCCCAGGGTCACTGAAATAAGTATGCCAGAGGTGTATGCAAAACCCAGCCTTCAAACTTCCTAAGCTTTTCCCATTATATTACAGAATTATGTATTGGCTTTGTATGTCTTTTTTGCAACCCAATTTTAAAGATTAAAACCTTATAGAAAATAAAATGAACCGTAAATACTGTGGCCACCAAGAAGCCAACATGCTGTTTCTTAATTATTAACATTTTCCCATGTTGGTTCCATACATACATACATACATACATACATACACACATACATACATATTCTCTCTATATATATTTTTTGGAAATATATGTACAGATACATTTATGCATATGCTATTTCTCCCCCACGTGTCTGTCAGCTTGTCATGCTGTGGGGGCATGTGTGTTGCTGTGATGCTGAAAGCTATGCCACTGGGATCTCAAATACAAACAGGGCTACCCATAGTTGACAGGCTTTAGCTGAGCTACCAGACTAAGACAGACTCAGGAGAAGGAACTGGAAGCCCACTCCCAAAACAATTTAGCCATTGAAAACTCTATGAATAGCAAAGAAGCACTGTCAAATATAGTACCAGAAAATGAGTCCCTCAGGCTGGAAGACATGAATGGGTTTTATTTAACAGGCAATGGTAAATTTTAATTATTTTCCCTAAACTTGTATTGAGCCTTTAAAGAATGGAAGGGAAATTGCTCCATATCCTTGGACTAATAGATTTTCTTTCCTGGACTCTTTCTCCTTCTCTCCCTTGCACTCTGCCCCTTAGTTTGTTCTCTGGACCATGCTGTTCTTCAGTCATTTGTCTCTGACTCATCAACCAGCTCAATGAAAGTCCAAATCCTATCTTTTGACCTTATTTCACTTCTTTGGCTTGTACTTCTCTTGGACAACTCTCAGGAAAATGTCCTCTGTATTTCCTTTCCTGTGGCTTCTTCCTTATACCCCTTATCCTAACTCTGTGGAGTGGCTCTGGAAAACTGCCTTTATTTTTCCAGGTATACTATCTGGGCCCTAGTTTTCTTACTGTAAATGTAGTTTAAGTAATAAGTATCAGTTCTGTGGATCACAATGCAATCTGAGTTTTTCTTGCTCTTCCATATAGAAATTGCTTTTTTCCCCCTTTCTTTGTACCACATATTGCTTTATTTTGGCATACTGACCAGCTCATGTCATTATATTTATGGGTATCTGGAAGACTGCTCATGATTACCTCTAATATATTGTACATCTGAGTCAAAATGGCTTTGCTCATTCCTGCTGAGCTTGTTGTTGCTAGGTGCCGTCAAGTCGATGCCAACTCATGGCAACCCTATGTACAAACACTCCCTGATTCAGTGCCAAGCACACAATCTTATTTATGTTTAAGAGCATTGTTGCAGACACTATGCCAATCCATCTAGTGGAGGGTTTGCTGTACTGTGGGGGCTTATGTGTTGCTGTGAGGCTGAAAGCTACACCACTGGTATCTCAGATGCCAGCAGGGTTACCTATGGCGGGCTGGTTTCAGCTGAACTTCCAGACTAAGACTAGGGAGTAGGACCTGCCGACCTACTCCTGAAACAACTAGTCATTGAAAACCCTGTGAATAGCCAAGAAACACTGCTGAGCTTAGTGTGATATTAATTCTGTTGTTAGGTGCTGTCTGAGAACATGGTTTCTGTAAAAGGAATACAATGTGTTAAGCGTGTATAGAAGTGTACTGCATTGACTTAAATTCTGTGTTCAGCATTCACAAGGATACATTCCAGGGTTGAAGTGGTTGGACGCATTACATAAGGCATGGGCAGGGTGGCAGGAGGAAGATTTTCTTAGGTCTTATAGATCAGCCATGATTCGTTATCTCCCTACCTTTCATAGTTAGGGTAGAGTATTGGAAAAGGTAATCATTTTCAGAATTTTCTTGATGATCTAAATGACTATTATAAAAATATGCCCAGGTTCTATTGCTTCTTGAAGAAAGTGTTTGTTATATTTGTTGGAATATTGTGTAGTTAGAAACTTCCCTATGTTTTGTGATCCAGATATATTATCTCTTTTATGCACTATCTATTCATGTTCATTGCCAATTTATTTTTTGATATTTTGATACCTTAAACACCAAATTTTATGTATTTTTATCTTTTTTTTTAAGACAGAATCTTACTCTTTAGCCCATGTTGGCCTCAAACTCCTGATCTTCCTGCCTTAGCCTCCTAAGTCCTAGGATAACCATCATGCCAGCTTTTATGTGCTTTTTAAATAACAAAGATAAAAATCATTTGTCTATTTTTTTTGTTATAGTATTTTCCCCTGGCAATCTGCCTTCTTAATTGACTCTGTTTTGTTTCTGTCTTCTCTGTCCAGGAGGAAAACACTTAAGCTAAAGAGTAAAACTAACATGAAGAGCTGAAATCCCAAAAGGTAAGAGGCTCTTTGCTTTTTTGAGTGAGCAAAACCATCCATCATCTTCTGATCAAGTACTTTGCAAAGTAATGAAAGAATTTAGAGATGTGATCACAGAACCAATATTTGTAATCTTTCAGGAAGATTGTATTTTTAAAAAATGAGTGAAAACATGAGATCTAAGCTTATGCAAACCATTTTATGGCACTCTGGCACAATTCTTTGTGAATCCTGTATGAGACTCTTCAGAAAAGAAACCAGTGACAAATTAAAACAAGAATGCATGTATAAACAACAACTGATGTCAAAGTAACTATTTTTGTATGGGTTATTAGAATGAAAGATGGCAGGAATTCTGTGAACAGAGACTATTTTATTTCTGCAGAGTATTTATTGGAAATTTTCATAGTATTTTTGCAAGTAACATGGAGAAGTATGGGCTGGGTGATAATCCTGTTAGGTGGATTAACAACTGGTCATAAAGCTCACACAATAGGACACTGATTGATGGGAGCTCAGGTGGTGTTCAACCAGGCTCCAATATAAGCTAGAGTTTAAGGAACATTTTTCTAATTCCGAGGATGAAGAGATCAAAGCCTCCTTATCAAATGTGGATAGGTCCCAAACTGGGAACCTTAATGAATATAGTAGATGAAGGAAACTTTTTCAAAAATATCTCAGTTGATGGAATCATGTAGTAGGCACACATGTAAAGTATTGTTGTTGTTATGTGCCATCGAGTCGGTATCTGACTCATAGTGACCCTCATAGGGTTTTCAATGGCTGACTGTTTTGGGATTGCCTTGGGAGTGGATTGCCAGGTCCTTCTCCCATTTTTGCGGTGCTGGGAATTGAACTCGGGACCTCAGAGACTGCAGCGCAGCGCTCTACTGAGCTAAATCCCAGCCCCCAAATGTAAAGTATAGTGAACTCAATTTAAAACAATGAATCAAGGAACTATAAAATGGGAAATCCTTATCCAAGCAAAAGAACTTCCCATTGAGAACTCCAAGCAAGGAAAGAGTATAATTTTATTGGTATTGTTCAGGTATTGGTATTGTGGAAAAACAGAACCAATAGGTTGGTCTCTCTCTCTCTCTCTCTCTCTCTCTCTCTCTCTCTCTCACACACACACACACACACACACACACACACACACGCGCCAGTTTATGCTATTATGGGGACTGAAATCAGGCAGGCTGGAATTTCTGGCAGGAGTTGATGTTGCAGTCTTGAATCTGAAGGCTGTCTGGAAGCAGAATTTCATTTTATTATGGGGACTTCAGTCTTTTCTCTTGTAGCATTCCACTGATTGGATATGACCCATCCATAATACAAAGGGCAGTTTGCTTTACCTGAAGTCTGTCCTTTATAGAAATATATAGGGTAGCATTTGACCAAACAACTAGGCACTATAGCCTAGCCAAATTGACACATAAACTTACCCATCACAATATTATTAAAGAAATATCAAGCTTCAGTGGTGGAATTATTATATCTAGGTCATAATGGTTGACATTTACTGTCCTGCTCAAGTGACACCTTATGCTTTGGGTTTAGTTATAAGTAAAACAGTTTATGAAGCTCATTTCTACTGGAGCAAGTCATGAGATGAGTTGATGGAAATGGTGAACATCTTGGAACACATATGATCTAAAGAATAGTTGAAGGAATTGTGATACTCATTAGAATGGATGAGACTCACAAAGCTCTGTTAGTCAGAAGTCTTTTCATTGGAAATGACTCATAGTGACTTCAGAGAGAAGAGAAATGAATTGATTTATGTAACTGAAAAGGCCAGGAGTAGACTTTGGATAAGTCTCAAATGATATCTGGGTTTCAAATCATTCCATCTGATCTTTTTCTTCTATCTTTTGGCTTTGATTTATTTGGCTTCATGTTCAAGAAAAATCCTTTCCATGAGGTAGTGCCTGGAACTCTAAGCCTGTAACATTCTAAAACTAACAGTCCATAGCAGGAATAGAGATTACCTTCCTCAAGGGTTCCATGAAAATAACTGAAATAGTCACATTAAAAGGGTCATTTACCATGATCAGGTGGGATTTACTCCTCAGATACAAGGATTATTCAACGTACACAAATCAATAAGTGTAATATGTCACATTAACAAAGTGAAGGACAAAAATCACATTATCATAGATGTAGAATAAGCACTTGACAAAATTCAGCTTCCTTTTATGGTAAAAACTCTCATTAAATCAGGTGTGGAAGGAGTATGCCATAGCAGCATAAAGGTCATATATCATAAGTCCACAGTTAACATCATACTCAACAGTGGAAGTAGAAAGCTTTTCCTCTAAGATCAGAAACAAGCCAAGAGTGTTCACTTTTGCTACTTCAGAAAAAAACCATTAGAACTAATAAAGGAATGTTGTAAATTTGCAGAATATAAAATCAATACAAAAAAATGAGTAGTACTTCTATACATGAACAAAGAACTATCTGAAAAGAAAGGTAAGACAATCCTGTTTACAAAATTACTCAAGAATATATTTAACCAAGAACATGAAACATCTGTACTCTGGAAACTAGAAAACCTATAAAACAATTGATGAAAGAAATAGAATAGGGCAAAAAATGGAAAGATATTCCATGTTTATGGGTTGGAAGAATTAATATTGTTAAAATGTCCAGTTTCTTCAAAACAATCTACAGACTCAATACAATCTCTATAAAAATTCCAATGACCGAGGCCTATTGTGCTGGTACATACATGTAACCCCAGCAACTTGGAAAGCTAAGGCAGTTAGATCATGAGTTTGAGGCCAGAGGCAGCCTGTGTAACTTAGTGAGATGTTGTTTCAAAATAAAAAATTTTTTAAAAATGGGCTGGATGTGCAGGTCCCTGGCAAAGCCCTTGCAAAGTATATGTGAGGACCTGGGTTCAACTCCCAAGAACCAGCAAAATAAAATAAAAATTCCAAAAATCCAATGATATTTTATTCAAAGAGTAGAAAAAACAAACCTTAGATTCATATGGAATCACAGACAATCTCTAAATAGCCAAAATAATTTTGAGCAAAAAGAACAAAGCTGGAAGCATCACAATAAGTGATCTTAAAATTGATTAGAAAATAATAATAATCAAAACAGTATGGTAATGGCAAAAATACAGACATGTAGACCAATGTAATAGAACTGAAAGAAATTCACATGTCTATAGTTTCCTTCAAGAAAATTATTGAGAATATACAATGGGGAAAGATAACCTCTTCAGTAAATGGTCTTGGGAAAACTGTATCTGCATGCAGAAGAATGAAATTCATACCATGTATAAAATTAATTGAAGACTTAAATGTAAGGTGTGAAACTATAAAACTACTGGAAGAAAGGATAGGGAAGAAGCTTCATGACATTGGTTTTGGCAAAGAATTTTTGGATGCCACTCCAAATGTATAGGTAACAAAAGCAAAAAAAGACAAATGGGATATCAAATTAAAATGGCTTTTTTTTTTTTTTGTGGTACTGGGTGTTGAACTCAGGGCCTCACACTTGCATGCTGTGCAAGTGCTGGACCACTGGGCTGCACTATCAGCCCATTTTCTTACATTTTGAGAGAGGGTCTTGCTAAGTTATGCAGACTGCCTCTGGTCTTGAACTTGAGATCCTCCTGCCTCTGCCTCCTGAGTCGTTGGGATTACAGGCATGTGCCACTACGCCCAGCTTTCAAATTAAAAAGGTTTTAAACAGCAAAGGAAACAATGATAAGAATGAAGAGACACTCTACAGGATGGGAGAAAAATATTTGCAAACCATACATCTAATAGTCAATATTGGAAAAAAATAGGAAATAAACTCAATAGCAAGAAAACAAACAAGTTGATTTAAACATTGATAAAGCACCCGACTAGTTATTACTCAAAAGAGATGTACTAATGGCTAATGAGTTTATAAAAAAATACTCAACATTATGAATGGTTAGGGATATGCAAATTAAAACCACAATGCGATATCTATTCCCATCTGTTAGAATGGCCTTTATCAAAACAACAGAAAGTAACAATTGTTGGCAATGATGTGGAAAAAGAGGCTTCTTCTACACTGTTGATGATAATGTAAGTTAGTGCAGTCATTATGGAAAACAGTATGGAGTTTCCTCAAAATATTAAAAAGAGAGCTATCATATGGTTCAGCAATTCCACTTTGGAATGTATTTAATAGATAAATAAATAAATAAATAAATAAATAAATAAGTAAAATCAGTATTCTGAAGAGATATCCATAGTCCCATATTGATTGCAACATTATTCACAGTAGCTATGATATGAAATCATCCTAAGTGTCCACAGGGGGATGAATGGATAAAGAATATGTATTTTTCATACACAATGGAGTACTATTTAGTCTTAAGAAAGAAGGAAATCCTGTCATTTGCAAAAACATTGATAGAAGAATAGATCATTTTGTTAAGTGAAATAAGGCAGGCACAGAGAGACAAATACTACACTTACATGTGGAATCTGAAATGTTGAACTCAGAATCAAAATAGAATGGTGGCTACTGGGGACTGGCGGTGAAGTAGGCATGGGGAGATGGTGCTCAAAGGGTACAAAGTTTCAGGTAGACAGGAGAAATAAGTTCTAAAGAGCTGTCGTGCAGCATGGTGAACTAGAGTTAATAATACACTGTACATTTGAAAATTGCTAAGGTGGTAGATTTTAAATGTTACCACAAAATAAAAAATAAGTATGTTGATGAGTTTGATAGATTCACTCCCTGATGTACATACATATATCAGAGCATCACATTATAGCTCATAGATATATACGGTTTATACTTATCAATTAAAAACCCCCCAGAACCAGGTTTCATTGACATAGCTTTCATTAAATGCCCAGTTAGAAACTAACCACTAGTGCAGGAAATTTGTATTTCTTGGCAAATTTGTGCCATACATCTGTCCCAGCTGTGTGAGCTCCCACTCCGTGCAAACAACCATATAGAGTAAGTGCAAAGGAGGTGTGGTACTAGAGGAAAATTAAGACACTATCATCAGAGATGTGTTATAGTTTGAATCTAAAATGTCCTCCAAAGGTCATGTGTTTAAATGCTTGGTTCCCACATGGTGGCGCTGCTTGTAGAGGCTATGGAACTTTGGGAGGTGGGCCTGGCTTTGCAGAAGTAGGTCACTGGGGTGGGCCTTTGTAGGTTTTACCAGGATGCCCAGTTCTGGTAAGCTCTCTCTGCTTCCTGATCACTGTGATGTGAGGTTCTCTGCCATAGGTGATGCCACCTGCCTTGCCTCCATGCCTGCCCTGCCTCTGTGCGCTGAAACCCTCTGAACTGTGAGCCTCAATATATCTTTCCTCCCATAAGATGGTTCTGTCAGTTATTTTGCCACAGTAACACATAAGTTGACTAACACAAAGGGGGATGGATAGGTTCTGGCAGAAAACGACGTTGTTCACTATAAGATGAATATTGAGTATACCATGGACTGCAAAAAGAACCAATAGATCTGTCCTAGACAAAGTGTAACCCAAGTGCTTCTTGGAAGCAAGGATGACTAGACTGTGTCTTATGTATTTTGGACATATAGTTAGGAGGGACCAATCCCTGGAGAAGGACACCATGTTTAGGAGAGTGTCAGGTCAACAACAAAAAAAGGAAGACCCTCAACTAGATGGATTGACACACTGTTTGCAACAATGGGCTTAAGTATAAGTAAGATCATGTGCCTGGCACAGAATTGGGGAGTGTTTCATTCTGTTGTACATAAGGTCACTATGAGTCAGACCTGACTTGATGGCACCAAACAACAATGTATGAGAAGCATTAGAATTTTCCTGTGTACCTCCACAAAATGAGGTAAAAGGGGAAACAGATTTTGTTTCTGTATAGAGAATTATTTTCTCATAGAGTACCAGTAGAACGAGTGTGTAAAGTAACCAATGCTGTATCCCTTGAAGCATTTAGGCTGACGATTGATGGATATTATAGAAATTATTCCTGTTTTGAATTCAAGAATTGCCTCAATACCTTCTACAATCTTGTCTATTTCCATGACTTCACTAATCTCTCCTTTCCATGCACATATGTGCCAATGCATGCACACAGCTTTGCTGTGATTAGGTCCCCTAAGAGGGAAATGCAGTCCAGTTGCCTGATAAGGGCGTTATTGAATGTCAGTTGTTTTTGAATTGTTCCTTCTTTGCTTGCTGAATCAGTTCCACATGTCTAGTTCTTATTAATATAGCATAACCCAAGGCATATGTAGCTTCACATGTGGTATAGAGAATTTCATGCTGATTAGGAGAAAAGGAGTGGGGAGATGTATGGTTGGACTTCACTCTGTCCCTGTGTGTAGGTCACTTATACAAATGGATGGAATATTCAATTTCCACTTTATATCTCAGTTCTAACACAGAACACTGACAGAGTGTAGACTATAAGGAAGAAATAACACTAAAGGGAAGCCCTCAGAGATAATTCCATCATCCATAATACTAGGCGCTTCCTGGCATTATGACTAATAAAACTCAGCTAAAAACATGTTCTAAATATTTTTATGTGCAAAAATAGAAAATTGTAATAAAATAATGAGTGTTATTTCAAACCATGGCTATAAAATGCCCCTGGGACAGAAATGCCTAATTTAGAAATAAAACAACTTTTGTATCCCTCAGGCAATTTTTCCAAACTATTGCTTTCTCCAATGTAGTCATTATAATTAGGCCAATTCCACAGAAGAAATGAAAAGTGTAGGGAAATTCATTTAGGGTTCTGTCTTGGATGAAGATCAAATGGACTTTTAAAGTGTTATTATAAAACGAGTGTATCAGCATCATGTATCAGAGGAACACTTCTGTCTGGTATTAGTTAATATTCTTGAATCATGATATTCATATGTTTTTAGATGAATAAACAGTTATAATTCTAGGAGAGGCTGGTGGAATTGTATTCCCAACAAAGGTAAGTTACTGTACCATCTCCCTTTAACTCAGTTTTCCCAGTTCCCAAGTTGTAGTAAAAATATCTCCACCTATTTAGAAATACAAAGGCTTGAAAAAAATCT
Source organism: Pedetes capensis (assembly GCA_007922755.1). Taxonomy (NCBI): domain Eukaryota; kingdom Metazoa; phylum Chordata; class Mammalia; order Rodentia; family Pedetidae; genus Pedetes; species Pedetes capensis. The sequence continues at coordinate 195,791 of VMDO01000759.1, forward strand.
AATGAGCAAAGAGTGTGTATATGTAGGGGGAGAATTCAAGATTTCTTCTATGTTTCTACCTGAAATATTTTAAAGTATTATAATACTAGATGGGGGAAATCCTCTAGAATTCTAAACATCATTATTAGGATAACTCTTTTATCTATTGCTACCTGGAATTTATTACTACTAAATTATTTTTAAAAGACATTTGTTTAGAATCATTTTGTGTATCATTTATTAAAAATATTTTATCATTCTTTCTACTTTATAGGCAAGGAGTGCAGTCCCATCTTTGAAAAATGAGTTGGGTATTTTCTAGCTTCCAGAGGTGATGGGTCCTTTTTCAAGCTAGGGTACTGTGCTTTCTTTGTGGTTTCCTTTAGTTGACTTTGGATCTGTAGCTGTGTCCTGCTCTTCATTTGCTCTCTGAGTGGCAGGTGAACACAGACTATGTATTAGTTGAAGTTCTGGGAGGAAATTGGGTAATTTGAACAGAGTTTGACAAAAGAACAATTTACAATGATGTGTTCAGTTTGTAGAGAAACAACAAGCTGTAATCCAGAATGGTTGAGGGTAGGAGTTCCTAGAGTCCTGAAAGAGAGAACTATTTGGAGAGGGCTGTTAGCCAAAAGCTGTGATTTTCAGTTTAGGGACAGAGCCAGCCTGTGGTGACACTGCAAAGAGGAAGCTGGATGATAATCCTTGAGGTCCATCTTTTCTTCTCTCTGATTTCCTGTCTACTCTGATGGGATCTCCTAGGGGAGCTCCATGGCACAGGACGTAGTAGTATCCACTTTTTGAAAGAAGAAAGGGGATAATTGGTGGTTACCACATTGGGCTAGGTTTGAAATAAAACATCAGAGGTGGCTATGGAAAAGTTCCATCAATCCAATACAGAATAAAATACTCATTCAAGCTTTTGGTTAGGAGACAAAGCCTAAGACGTTATCATACCCCAGCTAACTATAAGGAGCCCTATGAATAAATAACCTAGTCTTAAGTCCCTCAGTTTATCTCCTTCTGGTTCATATTCTTATCTTTTGCAATAGAAAAGGAATTTGGATGTAGAAACATCACATATTGCGAAGCTTTGAAAGAGTATCTCAGTTTGGGTCAACCAGTTTTCAAAAGATGATATAGATGATAAAAGAATATTAGAAGACACAGAGGCCACTGGAAGAGACAACCTAGATGATGACATAATTTTAAAGGTTATATATGGCAGGAAGGTATATTCAGGGAGATTTTCTCCTGTCTTTTTTTCTCTATTCAGTACATTCCATGAAAATAAAGCATTTTTAAGAGGTTGCTGCTAAGTCCAGAAAACTAACCATTCTTTTTCTTTTACACTTTATTTAAAGTTAGGTAATTCATTTCTTCTGTTAACAAGATTTTTGTTTACATCTTAAATATTGGCCTTACTCAGAAGGGCTAAGTAATTTATATAATCATTTTATGAGTATTATTTGATTATATTATCTTAAAAATTTAACATGTAAATCATGATAACTTTACAGGTAACATGTATCTTCAAATACAATATCCACTTAAAAGGTTGTCTTAGATACAAAGTGTCTCTCAGCTTGTCATGCTGTGGAGGCTTGTGTATTGTCATGATGCTGAAAACTATGCCACCAATATTTCAGATACCAGCAGGGCAACTCATGGTGAACAGGTTTCAGCTGAGCTTCCAGACTTAGATAGGCTAGGGAGAAAGATCCAGCAGCTCACTCCTGAAACAATTAGGCATTGAAAATCTTGTGAATAGCAGAGAAGCACTATCAGATATAGTGCCAGAAAATGACACCCTTCCGCCCCAGGCTGTAAGGCATTCAAGAGATGACTGGGGAAGAGTTGCTTCCTCGAAGTCGAGTTGACCTTAATCATGGGAATGGAGTAAAGCCCCTGGGACCTTCTTTTGCTGATGTGGTACCACTCAAAATGAGAAGAAACATAGTGACTGCAATAATAGGCTCAAGCATAGAACAATCATGTGCACAGTGTGGGGTAGTGTTTCATCCTGCTGTGCTTAGGGTTGCTATGGATTGGATTCAACTCAATGCCACCTAACAACAAAACAATAACCATTTTTTGTTTTTCCTGACATTTTCATTCATTCATTCATTCATCCTTTCATTTACTTTATTTTTGTTTGTTGTTTGTTTTTGTTTTTGAGACAGGCTCTCCCTATATAGCCCAGGCTGGCCCTGAACTCATGACCCTCTGGCTGAGTCATAAGTGCAGGATTATAGGAATGTGCTACTATCTTCTCATTTACTTTAAATCTCAAATATGGGGCTTCGATTCACCCTACAGTTTCAAGAGAGTCAAGATCTTCTCTAGGAGCAAAAAAGTATTTCAAGAATAAAAGAAATAGTTCCTATAAAATTATTCTGTGTCTTGAATTGAGAGAAGCTATATTGGTTTAAGGTGTTATTTTTAACCAAAGGGGCCATTAGTTTCCAAGTATAGGTGCAGGTATGACATTGGCAGACATACAGGTGCATATAGGCACAGGGACAGAAAAGGGATCTGAAGTTTGTTTATTTTACAATTAACAAAGTAGATGTACACTTTATGGATTGCAGGCTGAAGGTCTGCAGACATTGGGAAACTTTCTTGTGTCTTATGCATTGTCTGATAGAAAGGAACAGAATAGGCCTACATCTCTGGAACTGAGATACTTTCCAAAAAGATAAAATAGGACTTGGTCTGCTGGATTGGACATCCAGCCAAGCTATGATTATGATTTAAACTTTGTAGCTGTCTTGGAGTTGTGAGTTCACAGATACAAGTTCCTAAATCATTCTCCAGTTTATGAGCCATAGAAGCATGCCCTTTCTCATTTTGTCATGATGGAGAGGTCACAAAAACCAGAAAAATCTAATTGGCAGTTCATCTTAGCCAAATGGAAGACTGACAAGCCCCCAAGGAGAATTGAGATCACTCTTTCTCTTCATTTGTTTATTCTAAGAGCTGCAGGAAAAAATGTTAATATCTTATAGCATAATTGGTTTTTACAAAAGCTATCAGTACAAAGAACATCAGATTGTAGAAGAGAAGTTGAATCATTTCACTAGGTTAGCATCCTCTCTTGTCTAAACATTCTTGAAAAACAAGCATAAATCCCCAGGAAAGTGTGACTTTGGAATGGGGTGGAATTTATCTTCCTAATTTGACCAGTTGGGTTATTTTCAAAGGCTCTTTCTGTGTGACATGCTTGACGAGCATGCCATTACAGTAGAATCCTTTCTGGTTCATTTTCCTTTTTCTGATTGTGTTTGGGGAAGACATGCAGACATTGAGAGAAGTTTGCACTTTAAGCTTTTTTGAATTTCATGGCCAAAGGCAGAAACCCAAAAAATGTGTGTGTGTGCTTGAACACTAAAAAATAAAAATAAGTGTGTAGTCATCTAATCTGAAGATGAGGAGGACCTGAGTTAAGAGGGCAGAAGTAAGAATGAATAAGTGAGAGGGAAGCGGGAAGTATAGGAGAGGACTTGCTGGGTGCTCTGGTTGTAGGGTGGATCAAAGATAATTCCAGGGTTTTGTATTTGTAGACACCCAAGAGAATCACAGTGAAATTAACAGAATGAGGATGTTAGAGGTATCTTTTTTCTAGAAGGGGGAGAAGAGATGGGGAAGGATATATAATCTCAATGTGTAGGTTCAATTTTTGCCACAATAGGTATTCTATGATAACACCACATTTTGTGATCTATTAATTTGTGATGGGGATGATAATTCCCTCTTTGAGTAGTTGTGAAAATCAAATGCACACCTTATATAAAATGTTAGGGATAATAATTGTGATCAACATCAATTATAATGTGCCTGATAGTACTGTAAGATTTTTACATATAATGTCTAATTCTCCAGTGTCCATGTGCAGTTGTTGTTAGGTGCTGTCCAGTCGGTGTCGGACTCAGTGACCCTTTGTACTACAGATAAAAGGCTATTGTCATGCTTCTCTGTTATTCATAGGGTTTTCAATGGCTGATTGTTTTCGGGGAGTGGGTTGCCAGGTCCTTCTCTTAAAGTGAAGTAGGTACTGATATCTCATTTTTACAGATGGAGAGAATGAAGCTTTGTTGCAAGTGAAAGCAACTTGCTCCAGGGAACATTAACCAGCAGAGCTCAGACTCAACTCAGATGGTCATACTCCAGAATTCAGCTCCTAATCACTTTCTGTAGAGACTCCCAAGCAGAATTTGAACGTCTAAATTCTATCAGATTAGTCATCTTGGCCCTCAGCATTGCATCTATGTGTCAATTCGTAAAACATATGAATGTGAGGATGCTCGCCAGATTCTAGTAAAGTCAATGGATCTACCAGCACCAAGGAAAAGTCTTTAACACATTGTTATGTAAATTTATAAAGACATAAGATCAATCCTTTAAAATACCCATGAAAAAAGTTATTCCCAGTAACGTAATCATAATTTTAGCTTGGTGTTAATTTGACAAGTGTTTTTGAGTACCTATCACAGTGCTAAGCACTATGGGGCATTTGATAGTAAAGAAGAAAATCCCTTCTCTTAATAAACTTACAGTGTCGTGGGATAGATAGGTGAATGAAATGCAAATAAAATATAGTGACATAATGAGTAGGTAGGCATTATTCCACTGACTGGTTTTAGGATGGTCAAACGTAAAGATTTCGGGGAGAAGCAATGTAAAACCTGAAACTTGAGTTGATGGACTGTTGAGCCAGGTCATGCTGACCCAGAGGACAACGTAAACGGCGAGGTAATGTTACACTGACTGCGCATGTGCTTCCAGCTAGCGCATGCGTGTCATGGGCATGTCACGCGCGCATGCGCACATACTGTTAGCTTATGAAACCTTTCGAATGCATGTGCTGTAGGACTATGGCGTGATGGACGCTGGGAGGAGACACCCAGGACGGCCCTCTGAGAGGACTGGAGGGCGTGGAGAGGCAACAACCGTGGGCAGTGGCGCCATGGATGGAGCGGAGAGGGGCGCCTCGGCGTGAGGCAGTCCCACCTGCCTTCGGCTCCTCAGGCGGTCGCACCGGCCTTGGGCTCCTCAGGCGTGGTCTGCGTTCTCTGTGGGCGGCGAGCGTCCGCCCTGGCCGAGGAGCCCGGCTCGGAGGAACGCGGACAGTGGGGGCCCGCGCGGACAGAACGAGGAAGGAATGAGAGAAGGGAGCAGCAGGCTGTGCGGGCTTCGGGCCTCGGGAGACCACAGCGGGCTCAACGTGGCTGAAGGAGGCGGTTTGCTGGAGGTGAGCAGGAGTTAAAGCTGCAGGCATGAGCGGCCCGCGGGTGACGAGGGTCTGGGATACGGTGAGGAGTTCGGTATTTACCTACATTTATCTCGAAAACAGTGGAGGCCGGTGTAACTAAGCGGAGGAGGGCTGGGTCAGTGGTACGCCAATAATACGGGTGGTGCTGGGTGGGGGGTGGTTCAGCGGTAGGAAGGTGCGAGAGTGTGCCTATATAACCAGTTCTTCACTTTCAATATGGACTCGATAAGTTATAGGAGATAATGTTTTATTATAAAATAGAATTTTTAGCCGGGCGTGGTTGCGCCCACCTGTAATCCCTGGGATTCGGGAGGCAGAGGCAGGAGAATTGCAAGTTCAAGACCTGAGGCATTCTGTATACTATAGCGAGACCCTGTCTCAAAAAGTTAAAAAAAAAAAAGGGCTAGGGGAGCAGCCCAGTGGTCCAGCACTTGCAAAGCGTGAAGCCCTGGGTTCAACCCCCCAGTACCGCAAAAAACAAAAACAAAACAAAACAAAAAAAGCAAAACAACATAACATAGAATTTGTTAGATGATTTTGCCCAACTAGCGGCTAATGTTAAATGTTTAGGGTAGGCTAAGCTATGGTGTTCAGTGGGTTAAGTATTAAATGCATGTTTGACTTATGGTATCTTCCACTTTTAATGGGTTGGGTGAGATATAACCCTATTGCAAGTTGAGGAACATCTGTATGTCTGAAATACATAGATATACTCATCTAGTACTGAACTTGAAGGGTCTTTGGGGGATTCCTCTACTTACACTGAACGTGTACTGAGTTGCCTGAGCGCAAATAAAGAGCACGTGAAATTGATGAAGGGAAGAGAAAGCTGCACCTGTGCTTTGGCGTGCAGCACGCACTTTCATAATCAGTACACTTTCATTCTGGTACAAAATGAAGGACTGATGTGTACAGGGAGATTATTTCCCTACGAAACCATTACCTCTATGTCCAGAGAGGTAGTTAAACTTGGTGTCTTACCTTGACTGTGTTCTGTGAAGTTGAGACACATCAGTCAGCTATCTTGCGACCTTGGTTTTCTTTTCTGTAACATGAGAAAGTTGGAGTTGATGATCATCACAGTTTCCTCTGAGTGCTGAAGTTCACCTATTGTGGTTTGAAACTTTTCCAACTGCCTGGTCAGGTGATAGGAGAGTAGTTTTTTTTTTTTTTTTTTCCTTTCCAGTACTGGTGGTTGAACCCAGGGCCTTGTGCTTGCAAGTGCTGGACCACTGAGCTGCACCCTCAGCCCATTTTCTTACTTTTTGTTACACAGACTGTCTCTGGTGATCCTCTTGCCTCTGCCTCCCGAGCCGCTGGGATTACAGGAGTGCGCCACCGCGCCTGGCTTGAGAGAAATTTTTACAACACATTGTTTTCATATGCTAGGCCGCCCCTCCTGTGTGGTTTCAGTGGTGGTTTGTGTTGCATAAAGCAGCTGAAAATGACAATAGAAGGTTAAAGCCAAAGAGCAACAGAGAGGCTACCTTGTCCATTCCCACCTGTGACCCATGACAAGGAGGCTTCCTGACTATGTGCTTGTCCATGTTCCAGCAGAGGGTCAGGGACAGAGTAAAGTGAAGGGCCTGGGGACTTCTGACTCCACCTCAGTCCTCTTTGCATGCTAATGGAGATCACATTCCTCCCCTCAGAGTGTGCTGTAGGGTGCCATTTCAGGTAATGAGTTAGGAAGAAAGTTGGGCATTATGGGAGATTTCAGGTGCTCTTAGGTAGAAATGATCATATCATGGTCAGTCAGGACTGCTGTTCATTTTTCTGGCTTCAAGTTGCCTTAAATTTTTTTTTCTTTTTTTCTTTTTTTCTCTCGTTCTCTATGAACGATTCTTCCTTTGGTGCTAATGTTTTCCTGTCTAGTTTCTCTAAAAGGGAAATTTTCCTTTTTTCCTCTTTCCCCCATCTACAATTTTCTCACATCAGCATCTAAAGGATCTTCTCCTTAGTTCAGGAAGCTGGCAGGCTCCAATCTGCAGCCTTTAGATAGCCAGCTAATTAGGGAGAAAGCAGGTGTGGATGGTCCATTCAGCCTGTAAATAAGTGCCAAAAATTAGAGTTATTGGTTTGTGAGTGCTAGCAGGTGGAAGCACTGCTTTATACCTTTAATAGAGGAGAAGAGAAAGAAGGGGTTATAAGGCTTTAAGGGTAGGGAAGAAAAAAATACTTTTATGACTAAAAGCTCTTCAAAAGAGAATGTGTCTATTTCTAAATCATTGTCTTGTTTGGGATTAATTCTAAAGACATATAATTGCCTGCCCTAAGAGTGTAATATTTCCTGGGCAGGGCTCCGTGAACTGTATGGCCTAGGCAGAAATGATTCATGGTCTCTAGCTGATACTTAACCAGCAAACCTCAGGAGTGACTGCAGACAGAAGTGTCTGTGTTCTTTTGTGATTTCTCCTCTTTATTTCTCACATATGCTCAGATGCCCAGAGTTCTGTATCTGTGAAACCCCTCACTGAAATGCTGAGGAAAAATAATCTATTGTTATACATTTTAATGCATTACTTAATGAAGCAATTTGAAAATAAAATTTATGTGAGGCGATGAGTTCCTGGAAGCATACTGCTCCCTTTCTCATTTCTTTTTTATTCCTGATTTTCTCTTTTCCTTTCCTTTGTGTTTAATTATTTTAGCTTTTTTTTTTTTTTTTCCCCCACTGGAGGACATTTTCAGTAGGATGTTATGGCAGAAGACCACAAAAGCATCATATATTACACATTCAAAAAACGTTAATACATGGCTGAAATGCTAACCTGGACAATAGAATAATTATAGTATATCTTCATTGAAATTATACACATGGCTTTGTGATCATGCTCATTAATTTAGATCCAAATGAAGCAAAAATTTTCTGCATGGCTGCTGAGTTAATTTATGTGATAAAGTAAAGAAAAGTTAAATAAAGTGTGATGGAAAATGGGATTGCAGCCAGGCAATTAGGTCTAGAGGAAGAGGATCACTCATTTCCCCAGGCTTCTTGGTCTCCTTTTCTGCAAAGATCACTCATGTTAGTGTAAAAAAAAAAAAAAAAAAAAAAAAAAAGTCCATTTTAAGACTGCATCTCAGAATGTCTTGATTAAAGTTCTGAGGCACCTTCTTTTCAACTTTTGTTTTGGGAAGGAATATAATGCACCAGTGTGATAAATGCTTTTGCTTAGAATTATTCCAACAGCCCAGTGAAGGAACACAGCAGTCTTCTATTGATGTGAGCTGAAACCATTGTCAGGTGGGAAAAATGCTATGCTTCAGTGGGGTGGTATTTTTAGGGGCTTGAAGATTTTACAGGTGAAGTGCATACTATATTTGTTTCAAGTAGGCAGAGAAATAGATTCGTTTTAATTAAAGTGGAAAAATATTTGTCACTATGATTTTGTAGTAGTGCAGTGATCTGTATATATAGGGTATATCTTAAAAAATGGTGCCCTATTGCTTTCTACCTTAGTTCAGCCCCTATCAAGGAGTTTGAAAGTGGTAGTTTAAATTTTATGGTCATTAAGATAATAATTTGTCTTACAAGATGAAGGGGTGATTATATTTCTCTCTCTCTCTCTCTCTCTACATACATACTTACATATATATATACACATATATATGTATATATATACATATATATATATATATATATATATATACATACATGAGAAAGATTTTGAATCTTAATGCCATTTGAGAGCTTGTTAGTGGTTGTTAGGTGCCATTGAGTCAGATCTGACTCATAGCAACCCTATGTACAATGGAATAAAACACTCCCCACACTGTGCCATGCCTGGCACTAGGTCAGTGCTTCTGTGCTCTTCATAGAGTTCTCAAAGTCTAATTGATTTGGGAGTGAGCTACTACAACTTTCTCTCATTTTTGTGGTGCTAAGGGTTGAACCTAGGACCTCTGAGTGCACAGAGCAATACTCTGCTAACTGAGCAGACATCCATTAAATTCTTTGTCCTTCATTTACTTAAACTGCCATTTCTGTGAGAGGAAAGCAGATTGAATTCAATTAGAAAAGTGTTCACTGGTCTATATTCTGGTGATGCAAAGATAAATAAGGCATGGCCTCTGTCCTCTGGACTGCTTGACTCTAATAGACTGAAAGAAAAAAAAATATACCTATAGCTAACAAACTCTACCACAAGCCTGGGTGTGGTTCAAATGACAGTAAAGAGATTCAGAGGGGAATATTTAAATCCAGTTGGGGTGGGATAAGGGGAGGGTTCATGAGGAAAATGATCTTTGATATTGGCCTTCAAGGAAGGCATGGACTTTGCTGATAGGTAGAGAGGAGGCAGAGATTTGTGGCAGAATGAGAGGCAGTGAGGCAGAGTAGTTAGGAGTTGAGCCAGGATCTGGGTTTCAGGGTTTCATGAAGCAAATTATGAGGGATGCTTCTGGAAAGGTTGTTGTTAGGTGCCATCGAGTAGGTATCTGACTCATAGCAACCCCCATAGGGTTTTCAATGGCGGACTGTTTTGGGATTGCCTTGGGAGTGGATTGCCAGGTCCTTCTCCCATTTTTGGGGTACTGGGAATTGAACTTGGGACCTCAGAGACTGAAGCGCAGCACTCTACCAACTGAGCTAAATCCCAGCCCTTCTGGAAAGGTAGATTGAGATAATGCTGTAGGGATTTGAAAGGCTGGGTTAAACCTGGGCGTGGTGATGCACACCTGTCATCCCAGCAACTCTGGAGGCTGAAGCAGGATGAACACAAGTTCTCGGGGCCAGAGGCAGCCCGTGTAGTTTAGAGATAACTTGTCTCCAAATAAAAAAGTGAAAAATAGGCTGAGGTGCAGCTCAGTGGTAGAGCATTTCCAAAGCACGTGTGAGGTCCTGGGTTCAACCTGTCAGTACTGAGGGAAAAAGAAAAAGGAAGGGTGGGTAAAGTATTTTTATTGGACTTGGAGGCAAGGAAGAAAGGCCAAAAGTTGGCCAGTGGGTGAGTGCACTGAGGGCAGAAAGGGTAAATGTTGTTGTTGTTGTTAGGTGCTGTTGAGTTGGTATCCAACTCATAGTGACCCTCATAGGATTTTCAATGGCATACTGTTTTGGGATTGCCTTGGGAGTGGATTGCCAGGCCCTTCTCCCATTTTTGTGGTGCTGGGAATCGAACCTGGGACCTCAGAGACTACATCGCAGTGCTCTACCAACTGAGCTAAATCCCAGCCCAAGGGTAAATGAGAACAGTGATATTTTGGAGGCTGGGAGGTCATTAGGAGATTTTGATTATGTCAACCGCCCAAGCAAATGGCAATCAAGCTAGACAGATGTCTGTGGGAAAGATGACAAGGAGGCTAGGAAGACAAATTTGCTGACTCACCTGGTGGAATATTGAGCAAGGGGAAAGGAGAAGGAAGAGATTGTTGGTGGTTCCTTTAATAGAAGTTCAAAGGAATTGCAGACTGTGTCCGAGAAGATAAATTCTGTTTTACACGTACATGTCTTGAAATGCTTCTGGACTATTTCACAAAAGATGTATAGTAGTCAGTTGGAAATTCAGGTGGGAACTTCTTTGATGGCTTGAGCATAGAGGGAACTTTTGGAATTTCAAACACATAAGGATAATCATTAAAGCCATAGGAGGGGATGGTCTTGCTCAGGGAGAAGAGAATAAGAGAATTGGAAAATGCAATGCCTTTGGAAGGAGAAATTTCTTAACTTAGGGCAAGAAGAAGAAGTGGAAGGATAGGAAGGAGTAATCAGAAAGACAGGGACCTTGAAGTTGTAAGTTCCAGGAAGTATAAGGAGGAAAGAGCTTCCAGAAGGAAGAGGTAAGATAGTCAAATAGAGGGGGTGGTGGAGGAGGAAGAGGACAGAGACAAAATGATGGAACGTGGTTTTCAGTGCAGTGACAGAGACAGAAAAGACTACAGATGATCCCTGACTTATTGTTTGACTTAGGATTTTCTGATGGTGTGAATATATGTGTATATGTTTTAAATCCACTCCTCTGTTGATGAACATCTGGGTTGATTCCATACCCTTGTGATTGGGAAGAGTGCCGCATTAAATATGCAGGTGCAGGTGTCCCTGTGGTATGATAACTTACCGTCCTTTGTGCATATGGTATGGCTGGATAATATGGTAGTTCTAATTTTAGTCTTCTAAGGTGTCTCCATATTGATTTCCAAAGTGGCTGAGCTAAAAAGATACTCATTCAGTTGTTGTTGTTGTTGTTGTTGTTGTTGTTAGGTGCCGCCAAGTCAGTATCCGACTTATAGCAACCCTCATAGGGTTTTCAATGGCTGATTGTTTTGGGATTGCCTTGGGAGTGGATTGCCAGGCCCTTCTCCCATACTCATTCAGTACTCTACTTAATTTTTAAGTTTTGCTATTTTGTCAGCCTAGTGATAGTCAGGGGGATCCCCTCTTATGGTACCTGACGGTGGTAGCAAGTTCAGCTCCCAGTCAGCCACGCGATCGTGGAAGTGAACCACCAATCCCCCATAGTGTCCTTGTGTTGCAGAGCTATGATTCTTGGTAGGTCGAGTTTATTAAATGCATCTTTAGCCTACAATATTTTTGACTTTTGATGGGTTTAAGGGGAAGTAGGCCTACCATAAGTTGAGAACCATCTGTATAAGCTGCTTAGAAGCAAACTGAAAGTAGGAAGTAGGAATGTGGTTTTAGGGAACTGCTATTTCATAGTGAATGAAGACTATTGAGGATGGCCTACAAAAGGGATCTTTTTTAATATTAGTATTTTATGTATACATGTTCATGGGGTGCAGAGGTAATAAGTCAGTTGATATATCAATATGCAGCTATCATATCAGTATTGCTTACATTTCCATCTCTAAGCGTTTTACAGTACAAAATAAAGAACAGAAAAGCCAAAAAAACAAAAAAAGGAAAAAAGAAAAAGAATTTGACATAACATGTAATGATAGATATATGCAGCCATCGGTTATACTGATTTTTTCCTTACCTTTTCTTCCTTTTTTTGTATTTTCATAGTTGCATCCTGTATTTTGTATTTTTTCTCTTCCTCTTTACCCCTGTATGTTGTTTCCCCTCCCACTCCCCCCTTCCCCATCATCCACTCTCCCCCACTAATTCCCACCCCCTCACATTGGGTCCCCTTGTATTTTCTATTCTTAGATAAGTGTGATTGTACAATTATGTGTGCATGTGTATATATTTTTTTCCTTTAAAGTAGATTTAGCTCCCACATATGAGCAAGCACATGCAGTATTTCTTTTTGAGTCTGGGTTATTTCGCTTAAAATAATACTCTCTACTTCCATCCATTTTGGTGCAAATGACATAATTTCATTCTTCTTTACAACTGATATTCCATTGTGTATATATACCACAATTTTTTAATCCACTCCTCTGTTGATGGACATCTGGGTTGATTCCATATCCTCCTAATTGTGAAGAGTGCTCCATTAAATATGGAAGTGCAAGTGTCCCTGTGGTATTATAGCTTATCTTCCTTTGGGTATATTCCTAGAAGTGTTATAGCTGGATCATATGGTAGTTCTATTTTTAATTTTTTAAGGTATCGTCATATTGATATTCAAAGTGGCTGAACTAATTTACATTCTCACTAGCAAAGTAAAAGTGTTTCCTTTTTCTGCATACTGGCCAGCATTTGTTGTTACTTGTTTTGTTAGTCTTGGCCATTCTTACTGGAGTGAGATGGAATCTCAGTGTTGTTTTGATTTGGATTTCCCCAAGGATGACTAAGGATATTGAGCATTTTTCCATGAGTATATAGGCCATTTGTATTTATTCTTTTGAAAACTGCTCAGTTCCATTGCCCACTTAGTTATTGGATTATTTGTTACTTTGGTGTTTGATTTCTTCAGTTCTTTGTATAATCTAGTAATTAATCCTCTGTTGGATTATAGAATGCAAGGATTTTCTCCCATTCTGTGGGCTTTCCCCCACGTGGATCTTTTATAAAGATGAGATACAGATCTATGAGCCTTCCCCAGTAGATTTCCAGCCTATTTTTATCGATGATTTCTGCTTCTTTATGCATAGCCCTCATCTCTTTATTGATTCTCCATCATTTACTAGGATTCTCTGTGGTGGAGAGGTTGTTCTCAGCAGGAAAACTCTCATATGCTGACCACAAACATCCCCTTGTATGAAAGAACTTCATTTTCACGTGGACACATTGCCTGCTTGCCATGCCTTCATGAAATAAAAAAGTGGGTGTTACCATTGATCAGGTTGGCCGTGATGATTCAGGAATATGACAACTCAAAGCTATAGGCTGTGGACAGGGACCAGTGCTGTTACCTACAAGAGAAAGGTATTGAGCTAGTTAGCTAAGGACTGGATTCCCAGCCTCCTTGTATCTCCCTGGAGTCTTTTGCATAAGTTTCCTTTGCATTCAGTGCAGCTTCAAGATTAATCTTCTTTGCACTTCTTAGGTTTACTCTCTCACCAAAACCAGATATGAAGATGATACAAAATCTGAGTAACATTTTAGTCAGAAGAGCCAGAGAGAAAGCGGAAAGAATAAGGAAAAGAGTTGAATGGCATAGAACAAGTACACATTCCAAATTCATGTGACAAATGTCTACTTTCTATTTTCCCCACGATTGGACAGAATGTCCTATGCACCTTTGTCTTTGATTTTATCCCTCTATTGATGATGATGTCTTACTTGGCATAGAAAGAGCCATATCAGAGGTTCAAATAAGTGTATTCTTACGTCTTTGTTCCCAGGGTTCCACAGATAAATGACCATATTTTCTGGCACTGATTTTTTACTTTAACCCGTTGGAATATTTTACTTCTCATCCCTATTCTGTGCCCTAGGACTTAGATAATGATTGCCATGGTTTAAGGTACTTGAAATAAGGTCCTCTTTTGCATAGCAAGGAGTATATGAAGTTCCAAACATTCTCTGTGACATTATGAGATCACTTTGGGGGAAAGGACTGCCTCGGCAGGAGTATTGTCACTGTCCCTGATTTGTGGAGACATCAACAGGAAATGAAGGGAGACTAAAGACTGAATGAAGCAGTCATTTCAAGTATAAGTAATCCCAAGTACAAAGTTTTACTCATTTATAGTTCTCACAATTTTAGAAAGTTAGTGCCGGGGGTTTTACCTTGGTCCCTTCTGTTTGAGTACAATTATCTTGAGGCTGATTTTCTAGCAAATGGTTTACTCAAAAATGGGAGTACTTCATGAGAATGTATTTATTCAGTGACTCATTAAAACTACATTCACATTTTCACTAAGCTGTACAGTTTTGATTTTTCTATGTGAACTGTTTGGCATATGTATGTATATGTATATTTGCTGTGGGGTATGGGCTTTTTATGTTTAATTCTTATGTAGCTTTGGCCTCTTTCCATATATATATATATGTATATGTATGTATGTATGTGTGTGTGTGTATATATATATATATGTATATGTGTGTGTGTATATATATATGGGCTGGAATTTAGCTCAGTTGGTAGAGCTCCGCTCTGTAGTCTCTGAGGTCCCGAGTTCGATTCCCAGCACAGCAAAAATGGGAGAAGGACGTGGCAACCCACTCCCAAGGCAATCCTGAAACAATCTGCCATTGAAAACCCTAAGAGGGTCGCTATGAGTCGGAGATGACTCGACGGCACCTAACAACAACTAACTGTGTGTGTGTGTGTGTGTGTGTGTGTATAAAATGTATCGGAGGGCTTAACCCAGGGCCTTGCACATACTTTGCAGGTGCTCCACCACTGACCTGCATGCCTGGCCTCTTTTTTTATTTTTATATCTTGGGACAAGATTTTGCTAAATTGCGCAGGCTGCCTCTGGCCTTGGAACTCGTGATCCTCCTGCCTCTGCTTCCCCAGTGACTGGGATTACAGACGTGTGCCAGCATGGCTGGCTGTGTCCTTTAAATTGTTAATGTAGCTTTAACTTTAGTTAACTTAATATCACTCCCTTTCTCTACCTCTCATTTTCTATTAGCTTTAGTTCCCTATCCTCTTCGCAGGAAACTAATTTTCTCTTCTAGGAACCTCAGCTTACCTAAAATTATAGATTCTGCCTTGCAGAGCGTGGTCTGCAGCTGCTCAGGATCCCCTGAGCTTCCCATCCTCTCGTAGGGCCTCTGTACACCACAATGTGTCTGGGCGACCTTCCACTTGATTCTCATTCTCTTTGGTTTGAGTTCTGGGAGTACATGATATGCAGTTTCTCTCTGCTTTGGGCTGAATAGTGCCCGCTCAAAAGATACATTCAAATCTGTGAATGTAGAAATAGTCTTTGCCGGATGAGGGTGGGCCCTAGTTCAGTGATGGGTATCCTTAGAAGAAAAGGAAAATTGGACAGTCTCACAGGGGGACCTCTGGGTGAAAGTGGAAGCCGAGGTTGAAATGATGGACCTATAAGCCAAAGAATGGCAAACATTGCCAATAAACATCAGAGGCTAGAAGAGAATCATGGAATAGATTCTTCCTTAGAGCTTCCAGGAGGAACTAAATTGGCCAATGCCTTGACTTTGGACATTTAGCCTCCAGAACTTGAAAGAGTAAATTTCTGGTGTTTTAAGCAGTCTCCTTTATGGTGATTTGTTGCAGCTGTCCTAGGAAACCAATCTATCTTTCCTTATATGTATTTTTAAAAATATATGTAATTTTATCAAAAATCAAATCAAATCTAAGTTATGGTAAGGCCTAGTAGTTAGGCTTCTGGGTTGACAGCAATAGAAATTGGTGTTGGCTATATTTAACAACAACCTGTTAACTAGAAATAAAATTTAGTCAGATAACAGAACCAGCTTGTGGAATCAGTAGGAAAACCAGAGAATTGGCTGGAGACCAGGGTACACGGACAAGAGTTGTAGCCATGCCACTTGGATCAGCTTCAGAATGTCATCGGTATGGCACACACCCTGCCATGGTGGCTGGACTCCCTTATCTATGCAGTGAACTCCCTCTATGACTACTGTTCATGAAATTGAGGAAATCCTTGAGGGGTTCCACAACCTGTGTGAGTGCTCCAAGTTGGGCTAGGCTATAGGTCTGTGCCTTGGCAGCCAGGGATCAGGGACAGATCCCATCTCTGGAGTTCCAGGAGGAGGAAGCTGAGCTTTCTTGTGACTCTTCTCTGAGTTTGTCTTAGCATTGTATAAAGGAAAATATTTTCACCAAATACTTGCTAAAAATGGCAGACAGGGCTGGGCATAGTGGCACTAGCCTGTAATCCCAGTGACTTAGGAGGCTGAAGCAGGAGGATTGCAAGTTTGAGGCCAGAGGCAACCTGCATAACATAGAGCCAGTTTCAAATAAAACATAGAAAATGGGCTGGGGTGCAGTTTAGTAGTAGTGTGCTTTCAAAGCATGTGTGAGGCTTTCCATTCAAGCCCCCAGTACTACCAAAAATGAACAAACAAAAAAAGATTATATTCAAGCTATCACAGTAGAAGGACTTCAGTATCTAACAGAACTAAACTCTAAATACAACAAAGACAGCTGGGAATTAATAGCCAACAAACAGAGTGAGGGGGTTAGCAGAGTGTTTCTAAATGGAAC
Organism: Pedetes capensis; assembly: GCA_007922755.1. Lineage (NCBI taxonomy): Eukaryota > Metazoa > Chordata > Mammalia > Rodentia > Pedetidae > Pedetes > Pedetes capensis. The sequence continues at coordinate 212,537 of VMDO01000759.1, forward strand.
TTGATAAGGGTATGGAGATTCTCCCTAAACTGAGTTTAGCTGGAATCTTTGCTGAACATGAGCTCAGCAGGGCAAGGTTGAGGTCCAGTTGTGAAGAGGGCTCAGAGAAACTAGAGTAAAGTTTGGTCAAGGAGAAAGTCTTTATCATCTGTTGACACTCCAGATTTGCGAATAATAGTGGCAATAGTATGCCTGAAGCCATAGCCCTGTGGCATCTGATCCCATCAGATCTTGGAAGCTAAGCAGGGTCAGGCCTGGTTAGTACCTGGATGGGAGACTGCCTGGGAACACCAGAAGCTGTAGGCTTGGGAGAAGGACCTGGCAACCCCCTCCCAAAAATCAATCTGCCATTGAAAACCCTATGAACAGCACTGACAATAGTGTTTCCCCTGTTGTACAGAGGGTCGCTATGAGTCGGATACCGACTCAAGGGCACCTAATAACAACAACAACAAGTAGCAATAGTGTAGTTATCTTGATTCTAAGCTATTAGAAACTGGAAAGAGGCAAGCAATACCCTTAAAGGCAGTCCACCTAGACTTGAAAATCAGTGTTAATTGTCAGGGTTTGGAATTCTAAGTAACGTTGCTTTCCTATTATTTTCCTTGTGTGTTCCAGCCCTTTCTTATACTTTCCTGTTACTGATCAGGTTGAGAAAAGTTGCATTTCCTTTGATGTTTATTATTTTTTGGATCTCCACCCTTCCTTAGCATGTAGAAAAGAAGGGACAGACCCCATCTCCTGTGCTGGTTTTCGCCGTCTACACTTGCCTGATCCCCCTCAGGCTCCATCTGGATTGGCTTTCAGGGAGGGTTGGCCATTGGGAGGCTCAGGAAGGTGGAAGGGTGAGAAGAGAGCAAGGTCTGCCTCTTTGCCATGGTGCATGTTGTTGGTAGCAATGACTTCCTCCATATCCATGGCTCCTGGTGAAGATCCAGCTCTCACTGGGCCTTTATGTTGCTATTTTTTCCTTTGGCTCATTCAGTCTACAAGTGGAAATAGCTTCTCACTGGTTCTCTTAATCCTTTGATAACTCTGCAAGTGATCCTTTCATTAAAATCTCTTCTGATCAACCATTAGACCAGGATCATGTTCCCACAAACCTGCTGGGACCTTGACCTAACCATCCCCAAGAGGTGGATGTTTTCTCTGCTCAACCATATTCTTCTCTTGAAAATTCTCATTAAAACTCACTTTCCATTTAATGCTTTCCAGATAGTCTTGCTCTTTCCAGAATTTTTTGAATGGATAACCTTTCTCTTGAGATATTTGTATACTTATATATTTTAATTTCTAATATGTCCAACTCTATAATTAGATAATAAGTGTCTCAAGAAAAGATAGAGTATATACTAACTTAAAAACCCTCTTTTTCTATACCTAGCCCAATAGGCCTCTACAAAGTATTGCATATACTACATGTGGTAGGAGAAATTGTCTGAAAAAATCAAGTACAAATGCATATAAAATCAGATCTTCTTATAATGTAGTGAAATATATTGCATTTAGTATTATATATTATTGTTAGATGCTATTGAGTTGGGTCCAACTCATAATGACCCTATATATAACAGATGAAACACTACTTGATACTGTGCCATCCCTGGCATGGTCTCTGCTATTCACAGGGTTTTCAGTGGCTGACTGTTTCAGGAATGGGCTGATAGGTCCTCTCCCAAGCCTACAGCACCTAGTATTCTCAGACAGTCTCCCATCCAAGTACTAACAAGACCTGACCCTCCTTAGCTTCTGAGATCTGATGAGATCAGATGCCAGAGTGGTACAGCTGTAGACGTTTATTATATGAGATGCTTTGAATTTCTGGAAAGAAAAGTATATACAATTATATTCTCAGTCTTTTATGGCTTAAAGAGAAGGGGGCAAAGAAAGTTTCTTTGCTCTTGCTTTGACTACTATGACCATTTTAACTAATTATGACTGTTAATCAGAATCATAGAAGTCTGTACTTCAAGGGAAAGGAGATAAGAGATCACCCAACTAGAGTTCCATGGCAGACAAGTGATTTGTCAGTATTCATGCTATTAGTAGTAAAGTAGAAATGAAGAGCCAGAGTTTTGCACTTGTTTCATAGTACAAAGGCAACCTGGAATGGTAGAATGTACATAGACTTTGGTACCACATAGACTGGGGGTGGAATTAATCTCTATAGATCATTACTTAGAAAATTTCTCAACTCTTCTGAGCTTTAATTTCTTCACTGGTAAAAGGAGGAAAAATACCTACTTCTCAAGACCATTCTGAACAAAAACAAATCATAAACTAGTGTCCCTAAAGGAACTGGCTGGTGGAATGGTTGACACATATTTTCCTTTTCATTTCTTCTGCCTATGCAGTAGGCCAGTGAAATTTCTCAGATGTCTGTGTTGGAGCATTGCACTAAGTCATGTTGTTTGAGAAATGGTTGCTGGCGTGGCTGGTGTCTGAGAAGTGACTACAAGGATATGAAACCCTGAGCATCTAGGGGATAGTGACAACTGTCCCCTTTCACTATGACGATGTGAAACTCTAAGCAATCACTGTTTAATGGAATTTCCTATGGATGTTTGGAGAGGAAATTTTTATGTAGTTCACTGTATCTCTTCCCTGTTTAGATCACTACTGAGATCTCACTAGAAATAGAGAGTTATCTTGGTATGATGGAGAGACCGTACATTAAGAGCTTAAAATGGACTTAAACATGAATCTGAGTTTGGTCTTCATTATACACAGTTTATAAGCTTTTGGGAAATTATTTATCCTCATGAAATTCAGTTTCTTCATATCTCAAATGGGGCGCGCACACACACATACACAGTCCCCAACTTACAGTGAGTTGATGATTTATTTTTACTTTCCAATAGTGTGAAAGTAATGCATATTCAGTAGAAAACTATACGTTGGGGTTTGAATTTTGATCTAGCTCTCTCACTGTATGGGGCAGTAGCAGTGAGCTGCATTGTCTTGTTAGCTACATGATTGACACTCCACAGTGGACCATGTTGCTGAACTGAGATGGTTAGCAGTTTCGGTATAGTGAATGTGTTATGTGAGACTTTCAACTTAATGATGAGTTTATTGGGATGTAACTCCATCTGTGTATGCACACATATACCATATACATACACAAAGCACCATGTAAGGCACTGAGGAGCAAAAGAATTGACTATGAAAGAAAGTCAAGTTTCCACCATATGGCAAATGAAGGTCAAATCCTAAGCTACTCAAGTGTGGTCAAGTCTCTTGCTGCTCATAGGCCCCAATACGGTGTCTTTTTCTTTTTTTCTTTTGCAGTTCTGGGGATCAAACCCAGGAACCCAGGGTCTCATGCATGCTAGGCAAGTGCTTTTGAGTTAATGCTTCATCTTATGCACTACATAAATACTTTTTAATGAGCTCTTTAAAAGCAGACCAAAAAAAAAAAAAATCCCACGTAGATTGAGACTGTGCAAGAATTGTTTACTTAAATACATCTAGATATTACCTTGCTTGTTGCCATGATGCTGAAAGCTATTCCACCAGTATTTCAGATACCAGCAGGGCCACCTGTGGTGGACAGGTTTCAGTTGAGCTTCCAGACTAAGACAAACTAGGGAAAAGGACCCACAGCCAACTCCCAAAATTAAACTATTGAAAACCTTATGAATAGCAGAGGAATATTATTAAATATAGTGCCAGAAAGTGAGCCCCTGAGGCTGGAGGGAATTCAAACAATGACTGGGGAAGAGTTGCCTCCTCAAAGTAGACTTGACCTTAATGACAGGAATGGAGTAAAGCCCCTCCGGCCTTCATTTGCTGATATGGTATGATTCCAAATGAGAAGAAACACAGGGACTGCAACATGGGTTTTTATAAAACATAAAAGTGTTTTTAAAATGTTTTTAAAATTGTTTTTAAACATAAAATGTTTATAAAATATTTTCATATCAGACATAAAAATGTTTTATCAAACATAAGAATGTTTTTATCAAACATAAAATGATTATGTGCATGGTATGGTGTTGGGTAGTGTTTCGTTCTGTTATACATAGAGTTGGTATGAGTTGGACCCAACTTAATGGCACCTAACAAGTACCAAAGGTATTTCCTAATTTATGTACTTACCTTTTTTAGGAAAGAGGCAGTAACTCTATGTTCTTTAGTTAGACTCCTTAGTTCCCAAAAAAGGCATGGCCGTATCCTCAATCTCGAGAGGTCATGGCCCAAGAAGGTCCATTCAGAATTAGTTGTCTTGGGTAGGTGGAATGGGCCAGCTGCAGTTCCACCTCATACCATGAGTCATGCACGGCAAAAGGAAGGGAGCGGAAAGGCTCTAGAAAGACTCTTTATAAAAATCTTTCCATGTTGATATTCACACCTTTGTGTTAACTCCTCCCCTTGAGTGGGCGCAAGCTGTGACTTATTTCTGAACAGTAAACTATACAGTGTCATGGGCATCAGTCCTGTAATTGTGTTATATTATGCAGATGCTCCTTGCCTTACAATGGAGTTACATCTCAATAAGCCTATCATCAGTTTAAGTTGAAAATACATTTCATGAACCTCACCTACCAAGCCTGTGATAGCAATGTGCTACTCTTTAGGGTGTCAGTTATTTACCCCTCACTGTCTCTGCCTAGTATTGCCAGAGAGAACTGAGCAGCATATTGATGGCTCAAGAAGAGGCAGAAATTCAAAATTCAAAGTAGGTTTCCACTGGGTGCTTTTGCACCATCATAAAGTCAAAAACATCATAAGGGGACCTATCTTAAGGAATATCTGGAAGAGAGTCTGGCTTGCTGGTAGTCTTATTATAGAAACTCTCCCTCCTAGTTGGATTTGAAGAAGTTAGCAGCCACATTGGGGACTCCACGTGACAAGGAGCTGGGGGCAGCCTTGACTTGCTGAAGGTAACCTCTAGTTGACATACAGTGAAAAGTTAAGTCTCTCAGTCCTATTGCAAGGAAATTAGTTGCGCCAAGTACTTGAGTGAGCTTGGAAGTGGATTCTTCCCTAGCTGGGCCTCTGGATGAGGCCTCAGCTCTGGCTGACACTTTGATTAGAGTACTGTAAGGCCCAGAGCAGGGACCTTCTAAGCTGTGCCTGACTACTGACCCATAGAAACTACAAGATAATAAATAGGCATTGCTCTCAGCCTCAAAGTGTGGTAATTTGTTACTCAAAAATTATTGTTAGTTGTTAGGTGCTGTGGAGTCGGTGTCTGACTCATAGTTGCCCTACGTACAATAGGTGAAACAGTATTAGTGCTTCTCCACTATTCCTGGGATTTTCAATGGCTGATTGGGAGTGGGTTGCTGGGTCCTTCGTCCAAGCCTAGAGCACCTGGTGTTCTCAGGCGGTCTCCATCCAAGTTCTAACTAAGCCTGACCCTGTTAGCTTCCAAAATCTGACAGGATTGGACACCATAGTGGTATGGCTGCAGACTACTCAATAATAACTAATAATACAAAGTAGTCTATTTTATGCAATTTTCTGTCCAGTATTTATAATCAGAAAAATACAGTGAGCATATTTATTTCAATATTTTCAAGTTACTTTCTTTTTCGTGTTTTTGTTGTTACTAGGTGCTGTCGAGTTGGTGTCTGACTCATAGTGACCCTATGTACAACAGGCAAAACAGTATTGTCATGCTTCTCTGCTATTCACAGGGTTTTCAATGGCTGGCTTTTTGAGAGTGGGTTTCCAGGTCTTCTCTCAAACCTACAACATTTGGTGTTCCCAGGTGGTCTCCATCCAAGTGCTAACCAGGTCTGACCCTGCTTAGCTTCCAAGATCTGATGAGGTGGGATGCCACAGTGGTATGGCTGCAGGCTCTTTTTAGTGTAAGAAGCAAAAAAGGGAAGTGATTGTATACAAGTGATTGTATCTTAGCAAACATTATAAACCAGACCTAAAGTACTATGCTCTCAGATCTATTCTAGTCCTTTAAGGGTATAAAACTTTGTTGTGAACTTTGATAAACATATTTTCTTCTCCATGAGTATAGCCCAGTAAATACACTAACATTTGAGGGTAGGGAGAGAAGAGATTTTAAATGTTCATTAACGAGTATTACATTGATTATATAAGACAACTTCCTTTCAGTAAACTATGGTGCATTCAACCATTTTAAGCTTTACTTAGTATTTTCCCTTATTATTGCTTTTGTAAAGACAGTTTGGCAAAAAACAGATGGGTTTGCAAAAGTCTAGGCTCTAAAGGCCTCATGATGTAGGCATTGCCCTTGTCCAGCCTCACAGAGCTTCCACAGGCAGGCACTCATTTCTCTTTTTGGTGATCCACAACAACCTCCCAGGCTGAGCCCCTGAGGCAGGGAGCTGGGGCCCCCACGCTGAAGTTTAATGAACCAGTCATGCAGCAAAATCAGCATTTTGAGGCTGAGACAATTTCTACTTCATAGCACAAAATCACTTAATAAGAACACATAAAACTTTGATTTTCCTCAAGAAAATGTACATAATTTATCAGAAAGGGAACATGTACTCAGAGTTTTTTTTCTTTTCAAGCAGTATCTCAATGAATATAGCCATTTGTCTGTAGTCATGGTATATTTGATCAATAATTTATGCTGATATGTTATTCAAATATTGTTAATCTTAAAATATGGGACTTTGCTCTTGGCATTGCCATAGGAAATCTTTGAGCACTATGTGTAAGCCAGTGCTTCTTAACTTTAGCTGCATATTAGAATCTCCTGAGGTCTTTAAAAATCTCAGTGCCAAGGTCATACTCCAGAATTTCATTAGAATCTTGGAGTTGAGTTGAAATTTTTGGAACTTTTTAAAGTTCCCTAGATGATTCCAAGGTGAGACCAGTATTGAAAGCTACAGGGACATTCATTTATATTTTAACAGTTGCTCTGTGGTTCTGAAAATCAGGAAATAAATTCAAAACCATAAATAAACCAACAAAGTCACAAGAATAAAACAACACCAACAACTACAATCTTTGTCTCTCTCTCTGCTACAAAGGCTGCATTTACTCTTTCGTCAGATACTTGCTGAACACTTACTTTAGTTTATGTACTCTGCTAAGGGCTGCTAATCAGAACAATGACCCAGGCTGTGACCATTAGAATTTTTAATCTGATGACTGATATAGATAAATTGATAACTATAACTGTAATAGTAGAAATATTATTGCAAAATAGTGTTAGGTAAGTGGAGAGGAGAGGAATGTCCTTCCATTAGGGCTAAGGCGTGTGTGAAAGCTCATTGAATTAGTTGATACTTTGAGTCTCAAAGGAGATTGATTCTGATGGGGAAGTGTGGAAGAGAAATGCAAACTGATGGAACAGCCCACATGAAGACCTGGGGGCCAGGAAGAATGTGGTGTCCCTCACACAAGATGTACATGCCCAAGTCAGTGGGACCTGGGAATGTGCTGTTACATGGCAAGGGAGTATTAAGGTTGTGAATGGAATTGTGTTTACTCATCAGCTCACCTTAAAGAGGCTACCCTGTGGAGTTAAGATGGGCCCACATGTAACACAAGGGTACTTGAAGGTTAAAGGGAAAGATAAGGAGGGAGAGAGATTGGTCAGAGTCAGAGGTAAGAAGGTGCCACTACCCTGCTGAATTTGATGATGGAGGAAGGGGCTAGGAGCCAAGGGATGCAACTGGCCTCTGGAAGCTGGAGAAAACAAGGTGATGGCTTCCCTCCAGACTCTCTAGAATACTACAGCCCTACTGCACCTTGATTTAGACTTCTAACCTGTAGAACTGTTGCATAATAAATTTGTGTATTTCTGAAGCCATTAAGTTTATTGTAATTTGTTATAGCATCAATAGGAAGCAAGTAGAGATCCAGTAAGGGAACTTCAAGTGAGGATATGTTTGGGACAAAGTGTTAGTGAGCCATTGAATGACCTTGGACAGGAAAGAAATTGAAATGGGATCACAGTGTAGAAAAAGCCATACTTATAGAGTGTCGATAATGGTTTGAAAGTGTTGATAATTGTTTCCAGAGAGCAGAATATGAGGTAAGGAAATTAGACAGGAGACTTTTGTTGTTAGGTGCCGTTGAGTTGGGTCTGACTCACAGCGATTCTATGTACAACAGAATGAACCACTCCCCAACAACTGTGCCATGCCCAGCACTATTGTCAGTGCTTCTGTGCTATTCGTGGAGTTTTCAATGGGAGATTGTTTTTGGGACAGTTTCAGGAGTAGGCCACCAGGTCCTTCTTCTCTTTTTGTGGTGCTGGGGGTTGAACCCAGGGCCTCAGAGTACAGAGCAGCGCTCTACCAACTGAGCTAAATAAACCCCAGCCCAGAAAGGAGACTAATATAGTTAATTTGAGCAAGACTAATAGCAAAAAGAATGGTAAAGACTGCTTTTTATTGATGGTCTGTTTATTCATAACCTTTTAAGGTATTTTACCTTCTAATCCTGAATTCTTAAAAAATCTTTGAAAGGAAGAGCTAGTGCTCACATTTTATTGACGAGGAGACTGCACCTTGGAGAATTTAATAAAGTTGCTCAGTATGGTGCAGCTAATTAGTGGCAATCTATGTTTAGAGCAAAGTTTATTGATCTCAAAGCCCATGTTCTTTCTCCTTTATCCCTGAGCCAAAGAAAAGAAAGACAGCAGTTTACCTGAGGACAACTGAAAAGATTTTTAAAAGTGCAAGAAATCAGGCCTATTGGAAACTGATTACAGTACTATAGAAGCATTTGAAGGTTGCAGAACAATAATTGAAGTTTAGGGAAGTGAGCCCAGGTCATGAAAGAAAGAAAAAGGTTAAGCATTTATTTTGGCCCTTTTGTTATACAATTCTCAAACCATTTACAACCATAGCAATAATTTTTAATCAAGGTGTAAAATATTTGCTGCCATTGAAAATTCATACAGTTTTGTGCCAGCTGATGGATGAGACTTGAGACTTGAGAATTGAAGTGATAATGGTATAGAGTGGGTGCAACTATCTGTAATAGGTATCAGGTAGAGTATATCACCCGGTCCAAATCAGGAAATCTGGTTTGCTTTCTGGGAGCTGATGAGAACTCCCTACAGCATATTAAAAGAGATCACAATCAGGGAAGTTCATAGATCTATTACCTGCACACCTGTGAAGATAACCAAATGTACAGTGGACGAATTTCAGCTTCCTTATTGTGTCACCAAAAATACTTGCATTTAACAGCAAATGAAACAATTACCAGAGAAAAGAGACAGTATATACAATGGGAGAAAATCTTTACCAGCTATTCATCTAACAGGAAATTAATATCTAGAATTTCTTTAAAAACCCTCAAAATTAAATACCAAAAGAATAAATAATATGCAAATGAGGTGAACAGATAGTTCTTGAGAAAACTACAAATGGCCATAAATATATGGGAAAATGTTCAACATCTTTAGCCATCAGGGAAACAAAAATCACACTTACACAGAAATAACATCTCACCCCAGTCAGAATGGCTAACATCACAAAAACAAAAAACAGCAAATGCTAGATGCAGGGGAAAGGAACTGTCATACACTGTTGGTGGGAATGTAAATTAATGCCATCACTATGGGCATTGGTAAGGAGGTTCCTTACAAAATAAAACACAGAACCACCGTATGAGCCAGTACAGCACTCTGGAGTATATACTTGAAGGAATCTAAGCCAGCATACTATGGAGACACCTGACACCCATTGTGGCACTATTCACAATTGCCAAATTACGCAGTCAGCCTTGGTGCCCATGAATAGAAGAGTGGATAAAGGAAGTGTGGGGTATATCCACAGTGGAGGTTTATAGCCATAGAGCAAAATTGTGTCACTTGGAGGAAAATGAATGGGGCTGGAGATCATCATGTTATGTGAAACAGGCCAGACCCAGAAAGACAAGTATTGTGTCTGTTCTCTCATATATGGAATCTAGATTTTTAAAAAAGGCCTGAGAGGAGAAGGGGGACTAGAGAGAGGATGTGGACCAGTGGGAGGGGAGAGAGGGACAAGAGAAGGTAATGAAGGGAATGGATAACATCAAAGTATGTTAAAACATATATGAAAACAAAGTGTGTAAATTCCTTATCTCTGTGTTCTAAGAAATTTCTTGCATTCATTAGTGCTCAGCAAACTCAAAAAGACTGACAGTTCCTGGACCATGCGACTTTGTTCATCCATCTCCTCAGTGCCTGACAGCAAGTCATGTTGAACATTTGTTGACTTGAATAAATGAAGCATGTTAAAGTTCATTTTTCTCATAATTGTTACTAGCTGTCATTACATACTGGTGCAAAATCTTAGTCATAATCAGTTATAGTTCCAGTCCATTTATTAATGAAATATAAAGAAAATCTAAATTCCTAGGTTGTGCTATTAATTGCTAATGACTATTACCTGAAGTAAGAGGGTCTTTGATTATGTTAGTGTAGAGTCTTTTCTTTTATAATCCCAAGAGATTTTCATTGAGTAATATTTATGTGAGACAAGCATGTGTTACTACTGCATCTGGGTTGAGTGTGGTTTAGGTTATGAGGTCACAAAGTTTTCTAAGGAACCACACAAAGAGTTAAAAGGGAGCATCTCAAAGGGGAGAAAAGAACCGACAGAACTTTGCCGTTGTGGCCTGAAAATTGGACACACACCGATGTTAATATGGGAAGAGAGACACAGATCCCTAGAATGATAGAGAGATCGATGAGTAGACTTAGAAAGTGCAGAGCAGAACAAAACAATGCAGCTGAAAAGTAGAGCCACCATCAATAGGTCGGAAGGTTAGGGAGGCTGAGTTAAAGAGAAACGACAGGCTGCTGAGAGGGAGAAATTTTCTTCACTGATTGCCTGGATCAATATGGAGTAGGCTACTAAAATACCTCCTTCTGTGTAGTGCCATCACTTGTCTGTCCAAAACAGGCTCCCTTCAGTTCCCAAACTGTTCATCCTCACCTTTCAGATGCAAGTTTTGTGTCATGCTAAGCCTCTGTTATGGTCTCAGGGTACAGGCTTGTGTTGTGTATGCATTAGGAGTTTGTTAAATGCTGAGGTTAATTGAATACTATAATAGCTGACGTTGAATACATTTGTATGCATTTCTCAGTGCTCACTGAATACTGGTTCTGAGGGTAACTGTGCCAGAATCATCTTGAAAGAATAGGTAAATTACAGTTTTGTAATTTCTAATTTAGTGTGTCTGAAGTACCCAGGCAACTATATTTTTATAAAGGGCTTCAGGGGATTCTGATGCAGTGATTGGCAGGTTTTTTTCTGTAACAGGCAAGATAGTATTTCAGACTTTGCTGACCGTATGCCTTTCTGTCACAATCACTGTGCTCTGCCATTGTAGCCAAAAAAAAAAAAAATCCATAGACAGCATACAACAAATTCATATGACTGTGTTCCAAAAATGTGCTATTTATAAACACATGTAGCAGGTTCCTCAAAAAGTTAAATATAGAATTATTGTATGATCTAGAAATCCTTCTCAGTATTTACTACAAAAGAATTGAAGGTAGGAACTCAGATATTTGCACACCCAAGTTCATAGACGCGTTATTGATAATAGTTAAAATGTAGAAGCAGTAATGAGTGTCTATCAATACAGGAACAGATTAAAAAACCCCTGATATACAGATATAATGTTGTTGTTTGGTGCCATCATGTTGGGTCTGACTCATAGTAACCCTCATAGGGTTTTCAGTGGCTAATTGCTTAGGGATTGCTGCAAGAGTGGATTGCCAGGTCTCTATCCTGTTTTTTCGGTGCTTGGAATTGAACCCAGGTCTTCAGAGGGGGCAGTGCAGCACCCCACCAACTGAGCTAAACCCCAGCCTAAATTATATAATATTATTCAGCCTTAAAACAGAAGGAAATTGTAATCTATGGTACAGCATGGCTGAACCTGAACAACATTTCACTAAGTGAAATAAGCCAGAAAGAAAAGAACAAATAATACAATTCTATTTATAAATATTCAAGTTTGTAGAAAGAAAGTAGAATCGTGGTTACCAGGAATTGTAGGGAAAGCAAGAGTAAGGAGTTATTGTTTAATGCGTGCAGAGTTTCAGTTTGACATGAGGAAAACGTTCTAAAGATGGATAGTGGTGGAGGTTGTACAATGTGAGTGTGGATGTGTTTAACGACATGAAAGTGTGTGCACGCTTGCGGACACTTAAATGGCAAACTTTTTATTGTGTTCATTTTACCTCACTACAAAAATAAGCTGGTAAAAACACAGTTATTGTTGTTAGGTACTGTCAATTGGGTGTCTGACTCAGAGCGACCGTATATACAACAAGTGAAACACTATTGTCGTGCTTTTCTGCTATTCATAGGGTTTTCAGTGGCTGATTGTTTCTTGGGAATAGGCTGCCGGATCCTTAAGCCTACAGCACCTACTGTTCCCAGGCTGTCTCCCATCCAAGTACTAACCAGGCCAGACCTTGCTTAACTTCCGAGATCTGACAGCTGTATGGCTACAGGCAAAACAAAACAAAACACCACAATTAAGGAACAGAGGACAAAAACAAGAAACAGAGGCACAGAATTAACTCACGGTGGTAGGTTACCAAGCCCTGGTCTAAGGTACGACCAGAGGACAGGATCACCAGTGGCAGTTGATATCCTGGAGTCAGAGTGGAAAGCAAACCCATCTTCTCTTTTCTTTGGTCAAAAATTACCTTCAGAAACAAAAATCCCTGGGTTTTAGCAACCCACAGTGTTGATTAACTTCTATGGAAAACAAGGTCCTCTACGTGTCATATTCAGATCAAGTGGCATTTTATGTTATTTTGAGCCAGTTATCCAAAATCAGCTGCCACTAGACTCTAGAGAGAGTTTTTCATGAGGAGAGATTCCAAATGCATTATTTGCCTTCAAATGATCATCCCTCTCTCCTCTCTTTCCTTCCCCGGACTCTTTCTCTCTCTTCATTGATTGCCATGTCACTTCAGTTGCTTCTTTTCCATATAGAAGAACAAGTAAGGACAAAGACACCAAGGATTCCCTCTAAACTATACATTGTTGGGGTGTGGAGTATAAGTCTTTCCTGTTTATGGAGCCATTAAGAGTTGGTGATAAGCATTATCCCTCCAAATGCTGTTGACTGACTTATCTGTTCCCTATGACCGATTAAAGATCAAACTTCAGCAAGTATCTATTCATTTAATAGATTACCACAAATTAATGAGACATAATTATTTATAAAGAAATGGATACACACACACACACACACACACACACACACACACACATTTAAGGCATGGTATTTATAGGTGTTTGTCCTTAGAAGTTTTATAATCCAGGAAAATTTTGTATTTAAAAGAATGAAGTGGGAGAGGATATAAAACTGTTTCTTTATTCAGAAATGTGTTCTGTCTTCCTTTGGTTTTCTGAACAGATGTCTCAGAGAAGTCACAAAATATCTTGTCCAATAGCTTGGGAACATAATGCGGTTATTATTCAGAGCATTGATTGACACTTACAAAAAGCATACGTTTTAGGTTCAGAGCAAAACCTAACAGTGAAACTGAAACTGCTATAAAATCTCTTTTTGAAAGGGTATATACTGACTCAATTGGTAAGTTCTTACCTTTATTTCATGCCTGTTAGAATATGAATTTTTCCCCATACTTGTCATCAGTACTTACATCTCTTAGATTCTTTTTGAAAAGCATTAAAGAACAATTAACAATAGGAGTAAGTTAAGAGCAGGTGTGTGTGCTGAGCCTGTGGCTGTTGCCCAGTAGCTTAGGGTGAGGTTGGAGACAGTTGGCACATATTACCACATATTACATGAAGTAAATTTAGGCACTGCTATTATTTGAATGTGAATGTGACCTCTCAAATTCATATATGGAAGCCTCACCCTCAGTGTGATGGTATTGGGAACTGGAGTTTTGGGCAGGTAGATACAGAGGCAGAGCCTTCATGAATGGCATTTGTGATCTTATCAAGGACTGAAGAGACCAGTGTTCTCCCCTTCCATTACAGTGAGGACACTGTGAGAAGGTGGCATCTGTGACCAGTGAGCAGGTCCTTACCACATGTCAGATTTGCCGTGGGGTTCCAATGTTTGTGGTTTACAAGCCATAGAGCTGCTGGATTCCAATATAGCAGTCTGAATAGACTAAGACATGTATCCAGCCAAATCATGTTCCTATCTGAGGTTAGCTTCACTGAGAAATGCTGGAATGGCCTGCCATTACACAACTCTCAGATGGTCTTCCCAGAGCTGCCTGTTGTTTTAAGACATATTTTTCTGAAGGACATAGCTATGGTGGTTCATCACTGTGAACTGTGGTTCACATAAATTCATGGGCTTCATTCACATGTTTATGCAATCACAAGAGTCAGGTCTTCTGTTGAGCCGGTTATCCAATATGCTAGAGCTTCCAGGCATGAGGAGAAGGCATAATGTCAGGAATAAGGGTTCCTGGTCTGGATTAGAGGTGGTGGAAATGATAAGGAGTGATTGGGATAAAGGATTCTGGGATGAGATAGGAGACACTAAAAAGTCAGTAATGATGTTCACACTCCAGATCTGTGCTAATTGCATATCGGACTTGGATTCATTTTAGTCCTTTGTGTTATGAAGGTTCTGTTTTTATGAGCATTTTATTGTTGTTAGGTGCCATTGACTCAGGTCTGACTCATCGTGACCCTTTGTACAACAGAATGAAGCACTCCTGACACTGTGCCATACCCAGGACTATGTCAGTATTTCTCTGCTATTCATAGGGTTTTCAGTGGCTGATTTTTCAGGAGTCGGCTTCCAAGTCTGTCTCCCATTTTTGTGGTGCTGAGAATAAAATTCAGGGCCTCTGAGTATGCAGAGGAGCACTCTACCAACTGAGATAAACCCCACTCCTGGCCATTTTGTAGGAAAGTTGAATAACCATGACCAACTAGTAGACCTGGAATTTAGACCTTGTATTTGAACTGCACTGTGTTTAAAGCTCATAGCCATATGCTCTTCAGAAAAATGCTGCCACTATCCTTGTACTATTTTGGGTGGACAGAAAAATGCCATTACTGGCATCTCTCTCCTTCCATGTTACACCTGGCTACGTTGCTGTTTTTTAAAGAAACAAAAGTCCTATTTCAAGGAAACTTGAACTGGCAAATGGGTCTGTGGGAATATTGATTAGCTTCTCAGTTTTCTCATTGTTTAACCTCGTATTACATCCAAGTGAAAAGGATGTAATTATAGAGTTTGTAGCATTATCTTGAGGATTAATAAGATAATGCTTGAAAAGTACCTTCCTCAGTACATAGCAGAGAGTATGGGAACTCAATAAAAGTAGCTCCATTTTGCTAATGAAGATGAAATTTGCCTAGCTAACTCCATTTTCAAGTTACTCTGCCATTTGATTCTGCACAAGTAAATGATTGATAATCATTGTTCCTCATTTTTTCTATGGAATGATTATTACTTTGTTTATTATTTGATTATTTGTTTGAATGAATTATTTGTTATTTGATTATTTGTTTGAGTGATTAGTTGTTAGAATTTGTTCCATGGGAAGGACCATGGAAGTTGTGAACTAAAATTAAAACCAATAAACCTGAAAGGAAATAAAATTATACAAATACCTGTTGAATAATCTAATCCATCACTGATGTTTATATAATAGTGAGGCTACAAAAGAGCATAATTTAAATTTCTTTTGAAATTGTAACAGTAATTTCCAGTGTGTGGAGGATGTTCACTTTGCGAAGACTTATGAGTGCATTGCTGAAGTATCTTAAAAACTCACAGGACAAGCTGGGCACCATGGTGCATGCCTGAAATCTCAGCAACTCAGGAAGCTGAGGTAGGAGGATTGCAGATTGAAGGCCAGAGGCAGCCTATGCAACTAAGCAAGACTTTGTCTCAAAGTAAAAAATAAAGGGGCTGGGAGGTGCCTCTTGGTGGAATGCTTGCTTAGCCTGCAGAAGACCCTGGTTTCAAACCCAAAGTACTGAGAAAAAAAGTTGCAGGACTGGGTTCAAATTGTTGTTGTTGTTTGTTGTTAGGTACCGTCGAGTAGGTATCCAGCTCATAGAGACCCTCCCATAGGGTTTTCAGTGGCTGACTTTCGGGATTGCCTTGGGATGGATTGCCAGGCTCTTCTCCCATTTTTGCAGTGCTGAGAATTGAACTCGGGACCTCAGAGACCGCAGCACAGTGCTCTACCAACTGAGCTAAATCCCAGCCCTGGGTTCAAATTATGGCTTTCCTATTTCCCATCTTTTGGCTGTGGGGCCTGGCCAGTTTTTAGATCCCTACACTTCTTTTGCTTTTTCAAACAAACCAATATTGTTAGATTTAAATGGATGTTGAACATAAAGTGTGTAGCATGGTACGAGACACTTAGTTCACATTCAGTACAACTAATGTTCCCTTTCTCATCACCTCAAAAATTAGCAAAGAGGGTCCTTTATTCTTTCTACAAAGCAAAAGAGTGTCATAGAATCTTCAATGTCTGGGTCTTTTCTTTGTCATAGTGGTCTTAAAAATACCTCAAAATACTGTTCTGTTGCTTTCTTCAAGACCCATAGTTCTAGAACCTTAGGAATTTTGCTTATAGGTTTTAAGATTTTTTTTTTAAGGAACATTTTACAGATGAGAGGAAATGTGTCTGGAAGCTGGGAACTTAATAGAAAAGGCGTTGCCATCTTGCCCAAAGCAAACTTCTAGGGCCGTCTTTGTAGCTCAGAGATCCAGCAGTCAGTGCAAAGCTGCCAAGAAAGCTTAGCTGGAGGAGTTACAGGCAGCTTCTTCCAACCCTGGAAATTGGTTGACCCAGCCCAAGCATATTGTTGGTGTTTTATTAAAAAGGTTGATTTGGGGAATGTGGTGTTTGCCATGCAGTGTCATGCCTTGAAACCTTGGTTTCCAGCCTTTATTTATATGCCTAATTGTTGCTATGGAAATTCAATATTTAAAGAGGTAATTATTGCTGATCTTGTTGCATGTGTCCATTTCTGATGTCCAGCTGTTAGCTCTTTAGCTCCAGTCTAGCAGATTAATTACTGCTATTGATTACTTTGAGCTTTTCTCTTCACACCTGCAGTCTGTGTAATTAGCTGGTGGCCTCCTCTGAAAATTAGGAGCAGTTTCACTCTGGCACTTTGCCATTTACCAGCCATGCGCACTGCACTGATGAACAAAAGCAAATCTATTTTAAATAGAGATATCTGGGTAATGAACTCTTTGTGTTTTTGAACTATCCATGGATAATTCAAATTACCCTCTGTTAGCAAATATTGTATCTCATTTGATGACTATCTGCAAAGAAAAAATTCCAAAACACTGGTTTTTATTCCCATTTCCACCTTGCAGAAATTTGCTCCTGTGTGTGGTTAAAAAAAAAAAAAAAAAAAAAAATCAAAACAACTTTCTAATTCCACTGCAGAGGGTATTGGGGTACTGAAATAGGCTTCCTAATGGAACCCAGCGGAAGCAGCTGAGTTCTCACCCTGAGCATTGCAGGCATCCAGGTATTAACATTCATGCTTTTGTTCGATTCACATTCTTGGGAGCCACTGATATGTATTAGTAATAAGAAGTTTCCTGTTAAAAATAATTTAGTCATAGATAATGCAGTTGGTGTTTGGGAGTCTTCAATTTTTTCTTCCCAACTTTATTTTGGTTAGTAAATTGTTTTTCTGCCATGCTCACTGGAAATCCAGCTTGGCCTTTTCAAACATTACAGTCTAAAGTTCTGCCTCTGATATCCTGTGATGATGTGCTCTCATCTGTCATGTTACTGCCCGAACACACAGGAAATACAAGTTAGTAGTGGAATTGGGAGTGGGCTTCCTAAGTAATGACATGCAATGATTACTCACATGGCCAGCTGTTGCTTTCCATGCTGATGGGGTCCCACTAATGTCCCTTTTAGCTATTTAACTTGGGTTGAGTTATTATCCTAAGGGTTATTGCTTATTGTGGGAAAAAAAATAAAGTATTTTCCTCTGGCCCGTCATACGCATCTGCTGGCTTTTATTTGAAGCTTAAAGTGGGTAAGTGTGTCCCAGAGCCTATTCAGCACATGGAAGGAAAGAAGTTCAGAAAGTGATCATTTGTCAGAATGAAAAGAGGTGTCACTCCACTTACATCCAGCACACACGTTTGGTGAACTGCAGCAGCATGGGAATGCTCAATCAGCTCCATGACTGCTTCAGTGAGAGCAGAGAGATGTGAGCACCTGAGATTCTCGGGAATTCTTGGGAGATGAACACTTAGGGAAACAGAATGAGGGGAGGAGGGGCATTCACTCATCAACTCAGCAAAGCTCTGGGGCAGCTAACGGGAAGGCTGAACACCGGCCCTCAGACCAGAAGGTCCCCAGCTGGAATCTCATCATTTCCACTGTTTCCAGATTAAAATTTAAATTGTGGACTACCATTTGGAGGCCTTCTGGGCAGGGTCTCACAGAGTCACCAGTTGTTAGGAATGCCTCCTATTATCACAACCCTAAAAGCTATTTGAACAGCAGCCTAATGCGGTTGTGATTTCCAAGGACCATTTGCTATTATTGCAGCTCTGCTCAGATGTGAGTGGAAGCAGCTCACCAAAGTTGCCTTCTCATAGCACCAGAGAGGGGGACCAGAGGCACCAGAGAAAGATTTAGCTGGTCATAAATGTAAATTCACCCAAAATAAACAATCCTTTGTTTCCATGACTTGGGCAGGGTCATTGCAAATTTTGGCAAATAGCACTCTTTCTTTCACAAGAGAGTAAACTTTAGAAATTCATGCTAACTATAATTCCTACTCAACTGGAAATAAGAAAAAATTGAAAGCTTACTTTTAAAGGGGTACTATAGTAAAATACAAAGGGATAGTTGTAAATACTAATATTATATAATATAATAATATATAGTATTTCATAATCACGGGTGGTATAATGCCTTTCAAATGGCAGGAATTTACACATATATGCTTTTCCTGTAAATGTGACTGCAAAATAAAGCATGCTAACCTATGAATGTCTGAGGCTGTGAGTAATATATATATCATGAATCAGACATGTCACAGATCTCTGATGTGTGAAGTTGCTTCAGCCACTGTTTTTTCAGGACCAGAAGAAGAGAAATGAAAAGTGTGTAGTTAAGTTTTTAAAATTTAAATTTTTTTAAACCAGTTAAGTTTTTAAAAACATGATAAAATAGCTATTTGTGTGTATTCAAAGTTACTGGGAGTATTTAACATCTACTCCATTAGGTGACCTTTTGGTATACTAAAAAGCTAAGTGGTACGAGAGTTGAAAAATTATCTAGTGAATAATAAAAATAGTGAGGCTGACATGTATCAAGTGCTTGTTACGTGCCAGGCATTGTGCTAAGTGCTTTGACGACATCATTTGTTTCAGTGCTCACAGCAAATCTGCATTGTGGATGCTCCTATTCTCTAGATTTTATGGAGGAGAATATTGGAGCTTGGAGGTTGCATGATTTAATCGTGGTTACATCTAGTAAGTGTTTCTATTGAGCCAGATTTTTCTTTGTCTGGTTACTTTATTCCGGTTAGATAGACTTGATGATATTTTTCTTCATTTATATGAATTTTTAATTTTTGAATTATTCAAATAAATTATCCACTTATAAACCTAATGTCTTTGGGCACAACTAATACAAGCCTTAGTCTAATATTTAGTTTTTCCTTATTGTTATTTATTGTATGTATGTATCTATTTAGTTCTAAGATCTTGTTATCTTGTCTAGAAGTAAAAAGCCCACCTAACAAAATGTGGAGCTAGAGGAGAAGTGGACATTTGTACACCTGGTGCCTGGCCAGGGTCAGGTGAACCACTCAGTGATGGGCATGAATTCTCCTTTGGGGAAGCCTTTTTGCTGGAAGAATATATTATTGATTCCATTACTGGAAATGCAGGGAAAATCTCCTTCCTCCACCATCTTGCTGTTACTTCTTTCCTGCTGTGCACTATTATTTTTGTTTCATTTCTATGCCTGAAAAATTCCTTCCAAGTAAACAGAATAATATCTCCATTTATACACTACACATGTAGAGAATATACTTTTCCCTGTACATAGTTTATATGTGTGTGTGCAATGCTGTTCCACACTTCCTTTCCTTCTCCAACATACAGTTACTGGTACCTGCAGTATTTCTAAGATGTTTTCAGGTAAGGATCTTTGAGAGAACAGGGGTCCTGAGCTTTCTCAGTTTCAACAAGGCTGCGATTTGGCTCATTTGGGAGTGTGCCTCTCTGCACTCTCTGAGGCCCTGGGTTCAATCTCCAGCACTGCATAAATGTGAAAAGGACCTGGCAATCCATTCCTGAAGTAATCCTGAAGTAATTAGCCATTGAGAACCCTATGAATAGCAGAGAAGCACTGACATAGAGCCGGGCATGGCAGTGTCAGGGAGTGCTTCATTCTGTTGCACATAGGGTCGCTATGAGTCAGACCTGACTCGGGGTCTGACAATAACCTAACAATAGCAACAACATGTATGTGTACATATCTTCAGGTTCTATGAAAATTTCTTCTATTGTTCTGCCATAGGTTATTGTTCATAGGGAAATTGTTTTATGATTATAACACAGATTAGATGGCCTTCAAGAAATTCTCTTGCAAAAACAAAAGATGTTGGATTTTTCTGGCTGTGAATTTTCCCATTCTAGGTCTAACAAGGTCCCATCTCTAACATCAGCTCTCGCCCTAATGAGCTGAAAGTACATTAGTGAAATCTTAGGCAGATAAATTGACTCAAACCTTGGTTTGATGATCCTACTTAAGACATTCAATTAATTCTGTTTTGCTACAAGCTAATTTATGACTTTGTATTTATTCAAAAATTGTCAAACATAGAAAACAGTGGGAAACAAAGCAATGAATTATTCTACCTTCCTTCACGTGCTCTGTTGTATTCACCACAGCAAGGGGGAATGAGAAGCAAGAAGGAAATCCTTGTGATGTGAGATATGTGGACATTTCCCAGTCATATACCAGGCAGCCTTTAGCTGATATGAACACATTTTCCAGGCCCTTGGAGATGGTAATTAGTGTAGTGGATGTTAGTTTATTAATTGTAGTTACTGATTTATTTATCCAGTAAGTAGGTTTTTTTCTTTTCCCTTCCTTCTTCCCTTTTTCTGTTCCTTGTTGCCACTTCCTCCCTCCTCCTTCCTTCCCCTTCTTTCATCTTCTTTTTTTATGACAGGAGTTGGTTGTGCCTGGTCCCAAACTTGTTTTCTTTGTAGTGATGTTCCCCAGCAATTTGATAAAGCTGTGATAATTTTAACAGGTATTATGATCTACTTTTCTGTGGCAAGGCTTCGTAATTGATCGGTACAATTTGAGAGAGAAGAGGAAAATGTGAGAGTTTTAAAGTAATTTGCAGCCCCATGCCATACTCGGTGTGCTTTTAATGAGCTGCCCTGCATCTACAGGTAGTGAAAGTTTTGTCTGCTGACGTGCAGGGCAGCTCATCAAGACATCCTGCAGGGAAGTGTGTTCAAAGAAGGTCAGCTAGGGAGTGGAATTGCAGGAGGTGATGCTGTGGTACATAATTGACTTCTTCTGTCTCTGCAGTGTTAGAAGCTAGATTGAGAGGAAGCTGCCTTTCTCAATTCCGTCTCCCTCTTTCACAATATATTAAAACCACTTTTCTTACACCTCCTTCGATCATTTCTTTCTTTTTACGTTCTACAGACTAAAACTCTAATTGCAACTCAGGTTGCTTTTGTTCTTGATTTAAGAATATGAAATATTTCTTATAATAAATATCCCCAAATTTCCTGATTGCTCTGCTTTATATTTCTCATGTTTTTCTAAGGGCAAGCCAACATCATGTTCCTTTCTCCAGCATGATAGCCAATGTTATTGTGTGAGACAGGTTAAGAAAGAAAAGTCATATCTTTGTGATTCTTTGTTGTGAATTTTTTTTTCCTGTCCCTACTTCTGTACTTGGGAGGACTACATATGTCCACTAATCTCAGTAGGCTCCCTCCCAACTCATAGTAATCAATAACTGTGAACAAAATATGCATTTGTCAGTGGCCTAGACTTTTCAATGTTTCTGTTTATACCAATTGAAAAAATAGGTACTTAAAATAGACATATTTCAGTCAATTTAAAATAAACTAAAATAAACTATCTTCATAGAATGAAGAGAAGTAACTGGACAGAGTGCAATTCTTTTGTTGTTTTTCATGTAGTTTTAGGTACCTACTGTGTTAGACACTAGTTGGACATTGAATAAGGGAGACAGAAAAAAAATAAATGCTTTTGAATTATGGTGCTGGAGATGAATATTGAATATTCTTATTGTTGTTAGGTGCCACCGAGTCGAGTCTGACTCATAGCAACCCTATGTACAGCAGATTGAAACACTTCTTGATTCTGTGCCAGGTACACGATCTTATTTATATTTAAGCCCATTGTTGCAGACACTGTGTCAGTCCATCTGGTGGAGGGTTTTCCCTTTTTTTCGTTGACCTGCCACTCTCCCAAACATGATGTCTTTCTCCAGTGATTGGTCTCTCCTGACTACATGTCTGAAGTATGTAAGACTGGCCATTCTTGCTTCGAAGGAGCACTCTGGTTGCACTTCTTCTAGGACAGATCTGTTGGTTCTTGTGGCAGTCCATGGTATATTCAAAAGACGTCTCCAGCACCCCAATTCAAAAGCAGCAATTCTTCTCCTGTCTCCCTTGTTCAATGTCCAGCTTTCACAATCATATGATGTGACTGAAAATACCATGGCATGAGTCAGGTGCACCTTTGTCTTCAATGTGACATCTTTGTTTTTTAATACTGTAAACAGATCTTTTGCCACAGCTTTTCCTAGAGCAATGCGTCTTTTGATTTCTTGACTGCTGCTTCCACGGGTGTTGATTATAGAGCCAAGCAAAGCAAAATCTTGGACAACCTCAATCTTTTCTCCATTTATTGTGAATTTGCATACTGGCCCAATCATAAGGATTTTTGTTTTGTTGATGTTTAGTTACAGCCCATATTGAAGGTTATGATCTTTGATCTTCACCAGTAAATGTTTTAAATCCTCTTCACTTTCAGCAAGCAGAGTTATATCATCTGCATAACACCAGTTGTTAATGAGTCTTCCTCCAATCCTGATGCTGTGTTCTTCCTCATAAAGTCCAGTTTCTCGGATTATTTGCTCAGCGTATAAATTGAAGAGATAGGGTGAAAGTATACAACCCTGATGCACACCTTTCTCAACTTTAAACCAGGCTGTGTTTCCTTGTTCTATTCGAACAGTTGCTTCCTGGTTCATATACAGATTCCTCATGAGTACAATTAAGTGCTCTGGTATTCCCATTTTCCAAAGTGTTATCCATAATTTATTATGATCCACAGAGTCAAATACCTTTGCATAGTCAATAAAACATAGATAGACATCTTTCTGATAGTATCTGCTTTTGGCTAATATCCACCTGAGATCAGCAATGATGTCCCTGGTTCCCTGCCCTCTTCTGAGTCCCGCTTCACTTTCCGGTAGTTCCCCGTCTATATACTGCTGTAGTTGCTTTTGAATGATCTTTAGTAAAATTTTGCTTGTGTGTGATATTAATGATATTGTCTGATAATTTCCACATTCAGTTGGATCCCCTTTTTTTTGGGGAATAGGCACAAATATGGATCTCTTCCAGTCAGTTTGTCAAGTAGCTGTTTTCCAAATCTGTTTACATAAATATGTTAACACCTCCAGTCCTGCATCTGTTTGTTGAAACATCTCTATTGGTATCCCATCAATTCCTGGAGCCTTGTGTTTTGCTAGTTCGTTCAAGGCGGCTTCCACTTCATCCTTAAATACCGTTGGTTCCTCTTTGTATGCATCCTCTTAGAATGGTTGGTCATCTACCAGTTCTGTTTTGTATAATGACTCTGTGTATTCCTTCCATCTTCTTTTGATGTTTTCTGCATCATTTAACATTTTCCCTGTAGAACATTTCACTATTGCCACTTGAAGTTTGAGTTTTTTCCTTCACTTCCTTAAGCTTGAGAAACACAGAGCATGTTCTTCCCTTTGGATTTTCTGCCTCCAGCTTTTTGCATACGTCATTGTAATATTTGTTTTTGTCTTCTCAGCTGCCTTTTGAAATCTTCTGTTTAGATCCTTAACTTCATCGTGTCTTCCTTTTACTTTAGCTGGTCAATGTTCAAGGGCACATTGAATATACTAGGGACTGCCAAAAGAAACAACAGATCTGTCCTAGAAGTGTAACCAGAGTGCTCCTTGGAAGCAAGGATGGCTAGACTGTGTCTTACATATTTTGGATATGTAGTCAGGAGGGACCAGTCCCTGGAGAAGGACATCATGTTTGGGAGAGTTGCCAGTCAATGAAATAAAGGGAAAACCCTCCACCAGATGGATTGACACAGTGTCTGCAACAGCGGGCTTAAACATAAATAGGATTGTGTGCCTGGCACAGAATCAGGGATTGTATCATTCTGATGTACATAGGGTCGCACTATGAGTCAGACCTGACTCAATAGCACTTAACAACAACAACTATGTTAGGGTTCTGTGAAACACCTGCTTCATTCAACCCAGAGAAGTTTGGATAGCAAATTTATAGAATCAGTTATAAAATCAAGTGCCAACAGGGCAATATAGGTACCCTGACAAAGATGGTGAAAATTAGAGGCAAGTTAAGTGAGTCAAGCCTGCAGTCATATCACTGTGGTGTCTGATCCCATCAGATCTTCTAAGCTAACCGGGGTCGGGACTGGTTAGTACTTGGATGGGAGACCGCTTGGGAACACCAGGTGCTGTAGGCTGGGAAGAAGGATCCAGCGGCCCACTCCTGGAAACCAACCACAATAACCCTATGAATAGCAGAGAAGTACTAACAATACTGTTTTACCTGCTGTATGTAGGGTGGCTATGAGTCAGACACGGACTCAACGGAACCTAACAACAACAACAACAACGAGAGTCAAAACCCAGGTTACATAAGGAGCTGATTTTGTTCTTCCTGTTTCTTTTTTTGGTGTGTGGGGAAGACTTCCAGGGATACTGTGTGTGCTGTCTTTACATGGAGAGGCTGGGAGACGTTCTTGCTGGTCTACCTTTACCTTACATTTTCTCATGGGACTTCTGGACAGAAGCTCCTCCAGCTGTTCACAAGAGAACAAAACCTGAGGATTTTTTCAGAGCTGTTAGCTCTGTCCACAGGGAAAGGGGGTATGGAAAGGCAGGACCTTTTTGCACTACATGAATCTGGCTTGTGTCATGTCCGATCTTGCATGGCACAAAGTCTGATACCATGTCTTGGCTTTCCAGTCGATAGGACATGGACTGAAGGAGGGTTGCTTCTGATGAAGTCTTGGAAGTCAGTGGTATGTCTGAGGTTTTCTCTCACATAGCCCTGATTGTAACTCTTCTGGAGTTTTATTTACAATTAAAAGAAAAAGAAAATTGAATTTTGAGTTAATGGATACTTTGGTGGTTTTTAGTAAGTAAAATAATGGATGAGGTTATCCAAATTAGACACCGAAAAATAAGTTCATTTTAAAGTAAAACTTCCTGGATACTACCTGAGTTGAGTTCCAAAGTGACGTATTTGGGATTCAGTCTTCACAATAATATCTGTTCAAGTTTAGTAATACAATAAGGTAGTTATATGCAAAGACAGGGAATGGATATTCAGGTTAAACAAATTTGAATTTGGAAAGGGCCATGCAGCATGAATGATAGTTTGTATACACCAAAATTATGTACACTTAATTCTAAGTCTATATTGAAGATAACTTAAACTTTCTTTTACATGGAATGGTTCTCAGATATTTTTGTGTGCATAAGGTTTTTTTTTGTGCATAACAGTGCATAACAGTTGTTAGGCACAATGAATACTTTGAATTATATGGAATATGTATTAAATGGATTTGGGATGTATATGGGAAAACTCTATATTGTTTTCTTTATCTAATTGTGTATTTAGAAAAGGCAGTGATTTTCTCATGTAGATAAAGATAGGGGCTGGGGTTTAGCTCATTTGGTAGAATGCTGCTTTGTGCTCTCTGAGGCCCTCTGTTCAATCCCCAGCACTGCAAAAATGGGAGAAGGATGTGGCAGTCTACTCCCAAAACAATCTCAAAAAACAATCAGCCATTGCAAACCCTATGAGGATCACTATGAGTTAATTGTGACTCAGTGGCATTTAACAGAGTTATAGGTCTCCCTCCCTCATCTGCTCTCTTCTTTCCTCTCTCTTCTGTCTCCTCTTTCCCTCTTCCCCTTCTTCTCCATGTCTGTCTTCTCGTTTTTCCTTTCTAGCTCTTCTCTCTCCTTTCCCTTCTCATCTCTTTACAAAGACTAAAGGGATGTCTTCTCTGAGTCATTGTGCTGTGCATAAAAACAACTCAGTAAGATACATAAGTCACTTGATATCTGGTTAGTCTCTTAATCCTGGGACCTAAAAAGTCATTTGTTTCCTATGGTATTGGGGAGCTAAACCCAGGGCCTGATTCATGCTTTGCAAGTGCTCTAGCACTGAACCACACTGCCCCCCTGCTCATTTTTCACTTTTTGAGACAGTGTCTTGCTAAGTTAATGAAGGCTGCCTCTGGCTTCAAACTTGTGGTCCTTTTGCTTCTGCCTCCCAGTTTGCTGGGATGATAGGCATATGCCACTGTTCCCAGCCTAAAAAATCATTCTTGATTCCTTTTTTTCCCCCCTCAATCTATATAGCCACAAGAATGTTTGCCTGCCTCTCCAAAATATATAACTTGGATCTGTTATCCTTACCAACAGCCCTACCTACCCACCCTGGCGCCAAGCCACCATCATTTTCACCTAATCTGTTGCGATTGCCACCACACTGGTCTCCCAGTCCACACTATTACCTTCCTATCATTCATCTTCTAGTAGCTGAAATGACTTTAAAAAATATAAATCAGATTATGTCACTTACCTCATTTTGGAACCTTCTCATAGCTTCTAATTCTTTCTATATGACTGTGATTTCCTTAGGGAGAAGGACCTGGCAATCCATTCCTGTTACAATCCACTATTGAAGACCCTATGAATAGCAGATAAGCATTGACATAATGCTGGGCATGGCAAGTGTCGGGGAGTTTTTTATTCTATTGTACATAGGGTCATTATGAGTCAGGCCCAACTTGACAGCCTAACAACAACAATAACAACATAATTTCCTAATTGTTTCCTTTGTCCTTATATGATGTGGCCTGTTCTTACTTCCCTGCTCCATTGCTGGGAGCCCCCTTTCTTGCCCACCACCCCCCATTGATACTCATGCTCTTTCTGATCCTTAAATAAGAGATCCAAGTGTGTGCCTCTCTCAGTCATTGTGCTTGACCTTTCGTCCTCTTCATGGATGACTTTGTCACTTCATTCATGTCTCTATTTATGTGCCAACTTCAAAAGAGGCCTCCCATCACCTTTTCCTGCCCTTACAATGTGTTCTTTAAATTTTTCTCATAGCATGATTGCTGGCCAAAATTATTTTATTAATTAATTTGTTTGCACATTTATTATTTATATCTCTATTAGAATGTAGTCTCTATAACAGCAGGTAGTTCTCTGTTGTCTTCATTGCTCTGTCCCCATTTATTACTGCCGAGAACAGGGATTAGCATATTCAGAACTCTCCATCTTTTTTTTTTTTTTTTTTTGTATTAATAAGGCTTGTGTCTATGTGAGCTTTTCACTTTAGTGGCTAGTTTCTCATTTTTCTTTTGTAAATCTGATGACAGCTGATGGCTTGTATTTAAGAAAACTTGTATCAATAATTTTACTAAATTCAAGTCTAATGTAACAAGGGTATATCTGCTCAGGTTGCTATAATAAAGTACCACAGATTGGGTAGTTTAAACAACCAGAGTTATTTTTTCATAGTCTAGAGGCTGAAATTCCAAGATCAAGGTGCTCTCAGAGCTGGTGTCCCATGACGCCTCACTTTCTGTTTTGTAGACAGTCATTTCTAGCTTTGCCTTCCCTTGGTTTCTTTATGCACACAGGGTGGCACGGGTGGAAATATCTCTGTCATCTCTTTTTGTCCTTACAAGGACCCTCAATGTGTTAGTCAGGGGTTGTTGTAGAGAAAAAAACAACCAAAACAAATTTAAGGAGGAAAAGGTTTATTGGGAGCTGACATAATGGTGGCAAGGCATGATGGTGGGGCAGGCATCTGGGCTGGTGGCCTGGTCCCTGCCAGACAGCCTCACAGCATCTCAGGGCAGGAGGCAGAGAGATTCCTGGAACCTCTGGTCCGGGTCAAAAGCCTCCAAAGGCCGACCCCCAGTGACCACTTCCTACAAGCTGAGTCCCACCTCCTAAAGTCCCATGACATGCACAGACAGTGTCCCCACCTGGAGACCTAATATTAAAGCACATGGCCTTTGGGGGACATTTTATATTCAAACAGTGACATTAGTCCTATAAATTAGGGTCCTGCTCTTTTGACCTCATTTAACCTTAGTTACCTCTTAAACGTCCTATCTGTAAACACAGTCACATTGGGGGTTAGAACTTCAACATGTACATTTTGGGGAGGACATAATTTGGTTCATACCAAGAGGGTGAAAATAAAAGCACTTTCACTTTAGGTGCCTAAACTATGTTCTATTTATGCAGTCCCGCACAGTAATAGACTTACATTATATTTCAGTGTATATTATGGTACAAATCCTCTGTGTGTGTGTGTGTGTGTGTGTGTCTGTGTGTCTGTGTCTGTGTCTGTGTCTGTGTCTGTGTATTTACTTATTTATTTTTGGTGGTACTTGGGGGTTGAACTCAGAACCTCCTCGTACATACTTTGCAAGAGCTCCACCACTGGGCTCACCCTCAGCCCATTTTTTATTTTGAGTCAGGGTCTTAGTTATGTAGGCTGCCTCTGGCCTTGAACTTGCAATTTTCCTGCCTCTACCTCCTCAGTCACTGGGATTATAGGCATGTGCCACCACGCCTGGCACAAATTGTATATTTTAATTATTTTACTCTCTTATGTTGATTTGCCAATCGTATATAAATAAGCTGATAACTTAAAATTGTGATTAGACTTTTTTCTTTTTTTGCAACCTGCAATTTTAATTATATATATGATTTTAGTTATATATATTTTTCTTTTTTGTAATGTGCAATTTTAATTATATATAACATGCAAATATATGCAATTATTTAATTAAATATAATAATTTTAATTATATATCTATATATCTATATATCTATACCTATCTATGGGGCTGGGATTTGGCTCAGTTGGTAGATCACTGCGCTGCAGTCTCTCAGGTCTTGAGTTCAATTCCCAGCCCGCAAAAATGGGAGAAGGGCCTGGCAATCCACTCCCAAGGCAATCCTGAAACAGTCAGCCATTGAAAACCCTATGAGGGTCGCTATGAGTCGGATACCGACTTGACGGCACCTAACAACAACAACAACAATGAGTCAGATACCGACTCGATGGCATCTAACAACAACAACAACATACCTATCTATATCTGTATCTTGAAAAAACACCCTCCTCTCTTTTCTTCCCTTTTACAATGTTTTTCTTCTTCCCTTTTTCCCTTCCCCCCTGCTACCCCCCCATTTTTCTTTCTTTCTGCTTACTCTTTCCTCTAAAATTTACCGAGGAATCATGGCTAAGGAAAGATTCTCTTTATTCATTCTATTGTCTTTTTCTCTATGCATGAATATTTAGGAGATATTTCAAGGTGGTTTCAGAGCAATGACAGAGATGAAAATTATTTACTCCAGGAACCTTCCATGTGTTCTTCTTCATTCTCATATGTTAAATGAACACTGGGCATGGTAGCACACGCCTGTAATCCCAGTGACTCAGGAGGTGGAGGGAGGAGGATCACAAGTTTGAGACCAGAGGCAGTGTGCATAATTTAGCGAGACCCTGTCTCAAAAAGTAAAATAAATAAATAAATAAAAAAAGGCTGGGGTGCAGCTCAGTGGTACAGCACTTGCAAAGCATGCAAGCAGGAGGCCCTGGGTTCAACCCCCAGTACCACAGACATTAAATGAATATCATTGGTGGGACCAGAAAATTCAGAAACTATCCAGCACCCCGTTTCCATTTTAATGCTTGGTTTTCAGAGTGAACATCTTGTTTACATCAGTTATAAGACTCCTCATTTTATACAAATGGGAAAATTAGGCAGGATCATGGATGAAGTAAATTCTTGCCTTATTTTGTGTCCTTTCAGGAATTTGACTCAGAATAAATTGGCCTCCAGAATAATAGTTTTTAGGAGCTGAATCATTTCATAAAAATGTAACATGCATAACTATGGTTATGATGATTACATACATGGATAAAACCCAGGACAGTTTTAGGGTAAGTCAAGTTGATATGAAATTATAGTGAAGATTGCTTAAACACTGGGAAGCTGCTAGAGCAATTGATTATAAATTGGAATTTCTGAAAGTCATCACATAGCCTCTACTAAACTGGCTGCTCTTCTGTAAATAAGACAGCGTGGAGCAAACACATGATCACATGTTGCCTGTCAAATCTAACTCAAGAAGCCAGGGGAATATGATGGGGCAGAGAGAAATTGTCACATGCTTACTGATGCAGCATATAACTGAATTTGGTATTGAGAGTGATGTAGCTGGGATGGGATAGGAATGGTGTTCACCAGATTTGAAATTTTTTAAAAACTCGAAGAAAAACTGCGTGTCCTATGAGATCTAATCCATTTATATGGGATCCATCTGAATAAATGAGCATCTTATTTAATTGGGCAACACTGTGTGTTCCAGCTGCAGACGAAATGATTGCCTCATTTCAACCCTCTTGACTGTCATGGAACCATCTGGTCTATGCTCACGCATAGAAGTAGGTGATACTCCGGCTAACACTAACGTCTTCTGCTCACCTAAGTTGTTCTTTATTCACCACTTCATATCACACCTGGGTGCCTACACAGAGTTAAAACTGGTCTGAGTTGCTTCCATCTATCATTAACCTTATTCTCCTCTTCTACTTTTTAACTTTATACAAAGCTGTTCGTTCTTGGGGAAAATACTTGGAAGGGAAAAAAATAGCAATTATACTGGAGGAAAATCTAAACTCTAATGTAGACACGTTTTTATTTCATTTCATTCATACTTAGTTGTTCTTCAATTATTGATTGTGATCAAGGGGAAAGGGTTTGTATATGTTTTTCTCCCATGTGCTACTTTAAGCACTGCTCATATGTTTTGTGAAATGATTATGCTAAATGTCTGAGAGAACTGAGTCTTGGTGTAGATATATAGTGAGTCTATGAGACCCAGCAGAGAACTACAGGAGGAGGGTAGGAAAGGCAGGGGAATTTTTAAAAATGAAGAGATAGTAAGAGATGGATGAGTGGGGATTAAATAAGAAATTGAGTGTTTTGAACAGATTGTGTATATGTTTTCCTCTCTTGAGAGCCATTAGACCCCTTCTTACACTGCGTGAAGAAAAATAATCTCTGCCATCTTTTTAGCTTAATAGCAATGTACTTTTATCATTGCTATATACCCTTTTAAGCTTGTCTCAGAAAAGAAGGGTTATTATAATACAGAAGCTCAACATGGTAATTGAAAACTGGCTTTAGATCTCTTGCTGGCCAGGTTGGACATAAAGGAGATCATTATTAATGCATGTTATTCCTGTTAAACTATGCATATTACTACAGTTTAAAAGATTGGTGTAATGCCTGGCATGTCATCTTTCTCTCTTTTTATAAATTATTCTTCCAACAGAAATAGCATCTTTTAGAAGGGATGACTGTCGGGATATGTATTGGTATGGTGTAAGATGCAGGCAAGCATGGCCCAGGGGCTTCCTCTGTGTGGTTGGTCACTGGAGTGCTGGTTATGCCTGATTCAATTAGTAATCAGAGATGTAGTCATGGCTATTTGTGAATTTGTGAGCCTTGATTGTGAATTATATTTACAGATTGCAATTTCTTTCTAAATAGAGCCCTTTGTATTCAAGGACTTCAAGAGTCTTTCAGTCTGTGATAAAATTGAGTTTTCTCCCTATAATGTACATCAGACATCATTGCATTCATCAAGATTTTTGTCAATAGAGCCAGGCAAAACTCTGTGTATGAGTAATAACTCTGCTCCAATTTTGTCTGTGATAATTTGGTTAGCTCCCCTCCCCTCCCCTACCTCAGTTGGAATATCTAATGGCTAAAACATATAATTCCAAAATGGAAATACCTCAGGCTTTAAACATCTGAAGTTATTAGTTCATAAAAATCAAGCCTGGTTTGCTGAAGTTGTTTTATTATATCTAATGAGGCATCAAAAAGATGAGACATGGTCTTGGTCCTGAAGGAATTTCAGTGCTTGAGAAGTCAGGATCTATATGGATTTTAAAAGAACTAATTTTATATTATATGATCAAGTGCCAAGTATATGGTGTTTAATCACTAGTTTTTCTATAATGGCTTATGTCTCAACTGCAGAAATTAGCATGATTTTAAGGAGCAACTAAGTGTTTTTACTACATGGTTTGAGAGTCATTCTGTCCGTAAACTGGAATGTGGACTATTCTGTCTATGAAACAGGCCAGTATGATGGGTCATTAAAAGCAAATACAAATTGATAATTTCTTATTCAAAATACTTGGGACCAGAAGTATTTTGGATTTTGGATTTTTTTGGATTTCAGAATATATACATTGTTGTTGTTGTTGTTAGGTGCCGTCGAGTCGGTCTCTGACTCATAGCGACCCTCATAGGGTTTTCAGTGGCTGACTGTTTCAGGATTGCCTTGGGAGTGGATTGCCAGGTCCTTCTCCCAATATATACATATACACAATGAAATATCTTATAGATGAAGCTCAAGTGTAAACATATTTATTTATATTTCACAAATACCTCATATGCATAGCCCTGTGGGTAGTTTTAGATAACAATTTTAGTGCACCTGCATTTTGACTACAAAGGTCAGGTGTAGAATTTTCCACTTGTGACATCATGTCAGGGCTCAGAAAGTTC
This sequence comes from Pedetes capensis, assembly GCA_007922755.1. NCBI lineage: Eukaryota > Metazoa > Chordata > Mammalia > Rodentia > Pedetidae > Pedetes > Pedetes capensis. The sequence goes on from VMDO01000759.1 coordinate 245,400, forward strand.
AGGATTTAGGAGCATTTCAGATTCTAACCCTCAGATTTTCTGATTGGGGATGTTCTGATTGAAAATTCTACTGAACATTAATGTTATTAAAGGCAGTAAAACAAGGGTGGGTATTTGAGGCTTTCTTTCTGAGGGCCAAGTAATAAATAATTAAATATTTCCATGCTTGGGACCTCATTTCCATATAGTCTCACTTGGTGATCCATAAAGAGATCAAAAGTTGGAGAAAGGCTGGGAATTCAACTCTGTTTTATAGTCACTGATTGTGCTCTGCTTTACAAGAGAACTTTACTCATCAGAAAACTACTTAATTCAGGTTTGCCTATTCTCCACTCCCAGAAAATATATGATTCCCATCCTAAAAAATCCATCAAAGAGAGAAACACCAGCTTGCTGACACCCTCATAATGGAGTATGGCCAAAGCAATTGTTGATCTCTTACAGCTTTTTGAAGAGTTAGCTCAGCAGTTAAGCTCTGAATAGGTCCACCCTTCTGTTATTTAGCCAGCAATCTGCTCCTTTCCAGTGAATGGAATGAAAGCTGAGAGGCAGAATTTCATGTGTTTAAATTAGAAACCTGTCTCCTTATGGGCTGGGTCCCTTCCCTCTCCTTTAAATCTTCTACAAGCCAGGAGAGCATAAAAGATTTTCGATGTGTAGCATAATGATAATTTCATCAGCCATAACCCTCATTTTTGTATTTTTTTAGTTGAGTACTTAGGCATCCTAAATGTGAACACTATATGCAAATCCATTATTCTTAGTACCACTACCTATAATTAACACTGCCCAATGGAATTTTAAAAAATGATATAAAAGGCAACAGAGTAACAATTACCATTATCCTTAACCAAACTCCTCCCCCTCCATGTTTTCATCAAGAGAGTGGTGTTGTGACTTCAACAGGCCCAATGTTGTAGTGACTTTTGTGATACAAATAAAGCAAGACTAAAATTTTAATCCTGAAACCTAAAAGGAAAGTAATTGCCTAGTGTTGGCTAATTCCATCTTTGTGCAGTGATAGCAGCTGCGTTTCCCTGCCTTGTGTATTTTAACAGATGGCATTATTTCTTATGGAGTGTTACAGTAGCGACCGAGGTGACACCGAAGGAACATTCTGTGACAGTATGTTAAGTAAGATATTACTGACAGCCCTGCCGAGCGGCGATGCAGAGCTGCGCCTTGAGTCTCTTCTCACCTCTTCAGCCCTCACCAAATGGTCTCCATTTGTTCCATGTGGAACCAGAACGGAGAGATGAATGGAAAATCATGTTCTTTTTTCAAATTCACTTGTTTGCATACCATTAATAGGCCTGAGCTGAAAGCTCAGATCTGGCAAAAATGTGTCCTTATGGATCCAGTACCATACTGTTGTACCTTTCTGTCCAAAATGAGAAAATAGATATAAGTCCTGGCCCAGGTTCTAGGCCAGGGTTTGCTGCAAGACACTTTTCTCTGGATTGTTTTTCTTTGTATAAAATGCTGGGGGCTCGTGAGCAATTCCTAGCTCCAAACTGCTGGGGCTCTGAAAGCCCTGAGTTTTATAATTCAGTTCCACAGAAGGCAAGGTGAGCAGAAAGCAAGACGGAGACCGGATCACACTGTGTGCTATTTGTACAGATGTAGCATAGAGAAAAGGCATGAGGGTCAGAGTTCAGGAGAAATGGCTGTGATTCAGTCACAGATCAAGCCACTGAGTCACCATGTGTCAGCTGATTCATCTCCTTCCTGGGCTGTGGTCATGATCTGATAGGAATGTGCCACTGAGAGATGGTAACTAATCCAACAAGTATTACACAACTGCTCCATTCTATGCACTGTGGCAGGTTCTGAGGATTCACTCATGGATAAAGTGTGGTCCTTGTTTTAGAGGAGGCTATGCAATGGGGGAGACAGAATTAATTAGTCAAGTTCAGTAGGGGCTTTGATGGACACACATGCAGGGTGATATAAAGTATATAGGAGGGTTGTTTACCCAGCTGGGGTCATGGAAGGCTTCCAGGAATGAGTAGGTTGTAAGCTAAAGCAAAGTATTGTTGTTAGATGCTGTTGAGTTGGTGTCTCATAGCCACCCTATGTACGACAGGCGAAACACTATTGTCAGTGTTTCTCTGCTATTCATAGGGTTTTAAATGGCTAATTGTTTTTTGGGAATGGGTTGCCAGATCCTTCTCCCAAACCTATAGCACCTGGTGTGCCCAGGCGGTCTCCCATACAAGGACTAACCAGGCCCCACCCTGCTTAACTTCTGAGATCTGATGGGATTGGACACCACAGTGGTACAGCTACAGGCAAAGCAAAGTATAAGGGGAGGAAAAAATGACATGTTCCGAAGCTCGTTGAGCCAAGCTTTGGAAATCATTTTGGTTTGGTTTTCCTTCACCACTCGTCTTAAAAATAGGTGCCTATCAGCATTGTGGGACTTGATGTATAGGGTGTTCCATAATTTAAATATTCTTTTTTTTTTCTTTTGTGCGGTGCTGGGGGTTGAACCCAGGGCCTCACGCCTGCATGCTCTGCAAGTGCTGGACCACTGAGCTACACCCCCCGCCCACGTTTTGCTTTTTTTTTGAGACAGTGTCTCGCTAAATTACATAGACTGCCTCTGGTCTCGAACTTGCGGTCCTCCTGCCTCCGCCTCCCGAGCCGCTGGGATTACAGGCGTGCGCCACCACGCCCAGCTATTTAAATATTCTTTTAATTATTTATATCCTGCCTCATTTATAAAACAAATGGGTTTGAAAACTTGAAAAAAATGATCTTTATGAAAATATAACCTTTGTTATTGTTGTTATGTTGTTGAGTCAGGTCCAACTTATAGCGATCCTATGTACAACAGAAATAAACACTCCTGACACTGCGCCAGGCATATGATCTTTTTTATGTTTAATCCCATTGTTGCAGTCACTGTGTAATCCATCCAGTTGAAGATCTTCCTTTTTTTTTTTTTTTTTTTTCTTGCTGACCTGCTACTCTCCCAAACATGATGTTCTTCTCCAGGGATTGGTCCCTTCTGACACCATGTTAAAAATACATAAGATGCAGTCCAGCCATTCTTGCTTCCAAGAAGCTCTGTGGCTGCACTTCTAAAATAGATCTGTTGGTTCTTTTGGCAGTCCATGGTATATTCAATATTCATCTACAGCACCATAATGCAAAAGAAAAGCATCAACTTGTCTCTTCCTTATTCAACATCCAACTTTCACAAGCATCTGATTGACTGAAGATACCATGGCATGAGTCACACAGCTTCTGAAACTCTAAACATGAGCTTGAAATAATCACCTTTAGACCTTCTTCTTCACAAATGCTGTGCGGGCCCCCAAGAGTTGCAGTATTCCTTGACAGCAGGTATAGGGGATCTGTGTTGGTAGATATAGGGAGATATGACAGTGACTTTATATATTATATGAATGTTTGGCTTTCTTTTTATAAGCTTTTCTAAGAGAAGGGCTACTAGCTTATTCAGTGGATAATGAACCTGAATCATTCCTTTTCCCTTGAGGCTGACCCTCCTCCAGATTGATGTTTGACATTTTACAGTTTAATTAAGACCTCTCTCTAAGCAGCATACCCCTAAGAAAATGATGGATTTTCTTCATGCAAAATGATGCCAAGTAAAGTGAAATTCTCTCAGCCTGCCATTGTCTATGCGACTTTCTGTGGAGCTACCTGGAAACCTAAGAGGGTTAGTGCCCTCCTTGGGGAGTGTGTTTAAGGAGAGAACAGAGCCTTTGACCCCTGAGACAGAAATGGAGCCATGTTTCTCAACTTGGCTCGCAAGTAACCTGCTGAGCATTTCTTTTGCAAACCTTTGTCCTTCCTTAGACTGCAAATAATAGAAAGGATAATCTTTGTGAACCCATCTATTCCTGCACCTGAGAAATCTGTATTTGCAGTTTGGATTCACAGGGCTTTCATGTTAGAAGAAAGGGCCAGCGATGATGCCAAACCTGTGCAAGACAGTGGTCTTTACTTGGGATTTGATGTAACAAACCTCCAAATATTTCTAGCACAAAAACATAGTTCAGACCTAGGTATTTGGCTTCCCTGCTTAGATATCTTAAAGGCACATGAAACTCAATGAGGCTGAGAATGACTTCATCTTGGAAAGACATGACTATAGTGGATTAAAGATGGCCACAAATTCTTTGCTGCCCTTTTCATCAAAGGATGCATATAGTCCCTGAAATTCTTTCGTTGGGATCTTTGTTTCAGTGTTTCAAAGCAGAAGTCATTGTCTTTAACATAATTATTTACTGGAACAAGATTATTTTTTATCTGGAAGAAATCTGTTGCTATCTTTCTTACCTCCCCAACCCCTGCCAAGAACATAGACATTAGCTGGTACCAAAACCTTTGTTTGGGAGAAATCTGATCTGTAGAAAGCTATTGTGTTATTGCTTTCCTAGAACAGAGGGGAAGAGAGAAGAGATGGAAACAAAAGTAAGAAGGAAGGAAGGAAAAAAACCAGGAAGATGGAGGGAACTAAGATGAATTGAGGGGATGAGATTCCATAGTGATTAGCAAAGGGGCCAAAGAGTATTTTAGGAAAAGAGATGCTTCAATTTCTCAAATGAAATCTGTGTTTTAACATGTAATCCTTTCTCCATCTCCATTATGAAAGTTTGTACAGGATCTGAATAAACGTGTGTGCGTGTGTGTGTAGGGAGTTTAGTTTCAAGTCTAGGTTGACACAGAGAAGAGGGAATACAAAGGAGTTCACAATGACGGGGCCTCCTATGAATCAGAGCAGTATTTGTGAGGACAGTAGACTTGGACTGACTGGAACTGGAAATTCACAACAGTTGCATTCAGATCTAGAGGTCACCTGGACCTCCAGGTATCATCTTTCCTATCTGTTATGTTGGCTGTAGAAGGCAGCACACATAAGCCATGAACATGACACTCCTTATCTTCCCTCATCCTTCCTCTATATCTCCTTACCAATAGCTCTGGCTCCTCTTTCTCAGTTACTTGGCACCTCTGGCACCTGAAACTCAGAAACTGATACTCCCTAGGCAGAGTAGAAAATTGTATCTGGGGTATCTGTACACAGAAATGAGGGGGCTTTCATTAGAATTTTTTGTGTGATATTGTACTCTAAATCACTATACTGCATAACTCCTAATGATGAGGTTAAACCAAGAGGAAAAGCAAGGTGGCATCAGAGCATCTCTAGAAAACATGGCTGTGGTGGGCTAAAGATGGCCAAAAATTCTTTGCTGTACTTCCTGTCAAGGGGCCATGTCTGCTTCCCTTCTTGAATTTGAGCTGGCCTTATGCTTGGGTTTAGACAATAGAACATGGAGAGAGGGTGGCTGTGAAACATCTCACGATGGGAAAAAGGAGATGGGTAGCTCCCTCTTAGAATATTTCCTCCTGGGAACTGGTGGATCCTTGAGTTAACTGTAGCTCCCTAGAATAGCTCTCTGGCCTCCCTGTGACCATAATACTGAAAGTAAGCTCAAGCTTGTTGTGTGGAGGCTAGGTAGGAGTGCATTGAGCCACCAGGCACCACGAGAGTGAAGAGTTCTTGGACTTTCAGCCTAGCCCACTCACCAACTGCTATAGGTTGAATCTAAAACATCCCCCAAGGTCATGGTTTTGAACATGTGGTCCCCAGGTGGTGGTGCTATCCTGGGAGGCTGTGGAACTCTGGGAGGTGGGACCTAGCTTTGAGTAAGTGGGCCCCTGGGAGGAGGCCTTTGAAGGCTTTGCTCTAACCCCTGGTTTCGCAAGCTCTCTCCACTTCCTGATGCCATGATGTGAGGAGGTTCTCTGCCACAGGCCCTGTCGCCTGTCCCATCACTATGCCTGTCCTGCCTCTGTAGGCTCAAATCCTCTGAACTGTGAATCCAAGAAAATAACCTGGACTTCATTAACATTTACAAACATCTGCTCAGCACAAGACAATGTCAAGAGAATGAGAAGATAAGTCACAGATTGGGATTAAATATTTGCAAAACATACTGTTAAGAAATAATGATTATCTAAAATATACAAAAATTTTGAAGCTCAACAATAAGAAAATAAGCACCTGAATAGTAAAATGGGCCAAAGACCTTAAGAGAAATTCCATCAGAGAAGATCTGTGTCAAATAAGCATAGGAGAAGATGTTGCATGTTATGACATAAGAGAAATGCAAATTAAAATAATATCATGCTATCCAATTATTAATATGGCCAAAATCTAGGACAGTGATAACACCAAATGCTACTGGGGATGTTGAACAACAGAAACTCTCATTCATTGCCAGTGCAATACAAAATTGTGTAGTCACTTTGCAAGACAGTTTGGCAGTTTCTTACAAAAGCAATCTCCTCCTAATGTATTGTCCAGCAGTTGCACTTCTTTGTATTAATGCAAAAGCAGTGAATACTTTATGTCCACATCAAAACCTGCACAAAGGTATTTATAGAAGCTTTATTCCGAATTGCCCAAACATGGAAGCAAGCAAAATGTCCTTCAAGTGAATAGATAAATAAGCTACAGTATATCTAGGCAGTGGAATATTGTTCAGTGCTAAAAATGAGCTATAAACCACAAAAAAACATGGAGAAAACTTAAATGCATACTACTAAGTAAAAATGGCTAGTCTGAAAAATCTACATACTGTATGATTACAGTAATATGACATTCTGGAAAAGGAAAAACTATGGAGACAGTAAAAACATCAATGGTTTCTAGGGGTTAGATGGGAGGCAGAGGGATATAAAAGTGGAGCACAGACTTGGTGACTATATATATATGTGTGTATGTGTATATGTATATATATATATATATATGGGCTGGGATTTAGCTCAGTGGGTAGAGCGCTGCGCTGCAGTCTCTGAGGCCCGGAGTTCAATTCCCAGCACCGCAAAAATGGGAGAAGGGCCTGGCAATCCACTCCCAAGGCAATCCTGAAACAGTCAGCCATTGAAAACCCTATGAGGGTCGCTATGAGTCGGATACCGACTCGATATATGCACACACACACATACACACACACAAATAATAGTGCTGGGGAATCAAACTGAGGACCTTGGGCATGCTGGTGAGTGCAGAGTATCTTTAGGGCAGTGAAACAGGTGGACACATGTCATTATGCATTTGTACACACCCAGAGAATATACCGCCATCAAGAGTGACAATGTGAACTATGGACTTTGAATGATTTTGGCCTGTCAAGATTCTTGAGTTGTAACAAATGTACCATTGTGGTGGGGGAGGGTCTGTGTGTATGGACTCAGGGTATATGGGGGATCTCCATATTTTCCTTTTAATTTTTGTATGAATCTAAAACTGCTCTAAGAAAGCAGCTACAATAAAAACAATAAAACCCATAGTTCCGATATTAAGAAACTGTGTGACAAAGTGGAAATAATGAAGTTGACATTTTTATGATTTTGTTGGCACTATCATTTAATCCTTATGGTAATTCTCTGAGGTAGACCATATCTCAGTTTGACAAATGAGGAAACCGAGTCTTAAGAGCTACATAGAAATAAGCTATATTTAAATCCAAGTACACTGAATGGATATTGGTGCTTCTTAAAAAGTTTGGAATCAGTAAAGGCAAGGCTTGAAATAACTCCAGATTCACAATTTAACAGTTGTTAAATGTGAAGTAACAGGAACTAGACAAATGTCTCAGTCCTTCACTAAAGCCTGTCTCCTAACTGGGATATTGTAAGTGGACCTGTTGCTTGCACCAAAGAAAAGTTTAATTCTTGACTCAAACTTTAAGGAAGTGGAAACTTACTGCCATGATCCAGATTTTCTGGAAATTTGTATGCTAAATAACTGGCTTAAAAATTTACAGCAAAAGTTTATGGTGGAATCAGTTCCGTAAACAGAAACCAGTCATAATCAACAAGACCATCCTCTGGCCTAGCAAAGTAATTATGGATTTCTTATTAACACATCTTAGGTGCTTTCCGTATTAGAAAAAAAAATACATTTTTCTGGATCATGTCCAGTAATGTGGTATGTGCACTTTTCTTTTTTCAGTATTATGATCAATTTCAGATCAAACATTCTTCCATATTCAAATGTTAGAATGAATGATTTCTTAGTAAAATGCTTGTAGCACGACCTAGATAATGTGATGACAGTCCTTTGGAACAGCATCAAGACTATCATCCATGTGCCCTTTATGAGCAGGCTTCTCAAAGTGACAGCTTGAACAACAGTTTCTCCAGTTTTATTGTAGGTGCCAAATATCTCCCAAGCCTACTTGAAAACACGGACCAATCCCTTGTGTTGATCAATTATTTGACTGAAAAGGTGACTCAGGGGAGTATTCTTAGGTCAAAATCCTAAGTGAAGGAGGCACAAGGCAACAGGGCTAGAGAAGAAAAGATAACTCTAACCATGAAGCACAGAAGGTATGAAGATAGCACACAAGTGGCAGGTACAAATGCCAGCCATGCAAGTCAGCCTGTCCCGAGTGGAACATAGAAAAGGTGTTAGCTTGTGATTATTAAATATTTTAAAGACAAAAATTTTCATCCTAGTGATATTACTGTTACTACACAGCTACACAGTTTGGCTCTGAAAATACCACTTTAAAGAACATTTCTGATCCTCTATGGAAAAGCCCACATCCATGCCTTGGATGTGTACCATTACTGTCTTAGTGTGCTCACTCACTGGCATGCATGTTCATGTGCGCTCGCTCACTCTCTCACGCTACCCACCCCCCCAATATATATATATGTATGTCCATGTTTAAATCTACCGTGTATACTACCTCTTACCTCTACTTAATAAACTCAGTATCTTTGTTTCCAAAAAAAATATAGTTACTCTTACTGGTTTTTAATGACTACATGTAGTATCCTTACCCAAATTTATTTATCTGGTCCTCGTTTGGACATGTAACATGTTTTCATTTTTTTTAATGTTTTCATTTTCTACTAAAAATAATGTTGTACACAAATTTGTAAATAAGTCTGTATACTTAAATAATTTCTTTCGTGGAAGTTATTAGAATTAGAGTGGCTGGGTCAAAATGTTAGACATTTGAAATGTATTGTTATATGTTGTTGTGGTTGTTATTTTTAGGTGCCCTGGAATCTCGTCCAACTCATAAAGACCCTGTGTACAACAGAACCAAACACTACCTGACACCATACCATGTCTGGGACTGTCAGTGCTTTTCTGCTATTGATGGGGTTTTCGATGGCTGATTGTTTTCACAGTGGTCTGCTGTGTCTCCAAACCTATAGCACCTGGTGTTCCTAGGTGATGTCCCACCCAAGTACTAACCAGGCCTGTCCCTGCTTAGCTTCTGAGATCTAACTAGATCTGGGGTCAGGGTGGTATGGCTATAGATGCATTGTTTTACAGAGTATCTATTTATGAAGTATCTGATATTGCATAGGTTAGTCAATTCCTGCCATGGTGGTCAAATTTACATTGTAGTTGAAATAATCCTGATTACCCTCAATATTTAAAGAGTATGATAATGGCCAGATACTACATATAATAGATAGCTGACCTCCTAAAACTGACAGTAGAAATGAAAATTAGGTCTCTATTATGACATTTCATGAATCTTTAGGAGAGTAGAATTAAGTATGTTACAGCCCTTGCTGATGGAAACAAACGTGGGTCAGAGTTGAAACATGGCTCTTGCAGTATTAAGGCACTGATAAACGTTTAATTTTAATGTTTATCTCAGTGCCAAATATTGCACCTGGTGATAATATCTACCTGGATTTGGACCAAAGGGATGAATGAATGAACATTGGCTGTGAATGTTGATTTATTGAAACCATTCTTTTGGACTGTTCTTCCAACTCCATCCTATTCTGTAGATGTTGATTTTGAGTTTTCAGTAGTTTTCTCTTTTTACTCCTCCCCTGAGAATCTCTTACAGTTTTTCATTCTACCTACGGATGATCAGTGTTTGCTGTCTTACTTTCTTCTGCCTCTTTCTTTTCTTTTTCATAACATAGCTAATGCTTTGTTTGGCTACCAGTGGATGTTTAAAACATGTTGATGACATATGAAAAATCACATTAATGTCTCTTTCTAAATATTCAAAAGGATGATGATCTAAAATGAATTGCAGTTACTACAACCACTAAGCTGGAAATGAAGTAATGGTTTTACATTTGAAATACAATCAAATGCTTCTTGTTTCTTCTCCATCTTTTCCAAAGTGAAAAGGGAGATGAATAATGAAATTGAACACAATAGAAAGATTGTTCAAAGATGACTATTTCTAAATACCTTTGTATCTGTGATCTCAAGTTGAATCAATGACCACATTATGATTACAAACTCTAAACTTATTGCATAACTCATCTAAAAAGTAGCTTTGGTTCTGTGAAATATGTAAGTTGATGAAAGTATAATTAAAAGTTGTGTTGTTGTTAGGTGCTGTTGAATTAGTGTCCAACTCATAGTGACCCTACATACAACAGGTGAAACAGTATTGTCAATACTTCTTTGGTATGCATAGTGTTTTCAATAGCCAATTTTTTTTTTTTTTTTTTTGCGGGGGTAGTGGGTTGCTGGGTCCTCCTTCCAAGCCTACAGCACCTGTTGTTCCCAGGCGGTCTCCCATCCAAGTACTAACCAAGCCCAACCCTGGTTAGCTTCTGAGATCTGATGGGATCAGACACTACGGTGGTATGGCTGCAGGCAATAAAAGTAATGTAATAGTTCCATAATGGAAATAGCAAAAGGCTTATTACTCTGTACTCCACTAACCTTTATAAATAAACAGGATATAATTTTAAACAGTAGCTTTATTATGTTAAAGCTGAAACATGGTCAGTAGTTTTAGAAGTGAGACTACTAGAAAATATAAAGATTCTTTTAAAAAATAATCACATAAAATCCCTTTATAAAGAGATAGCTAAGTAATATGTTGGTGAAAACTCAGATACTTCTTTGTGCATACACATGTGACAAACACATGTGACTGCACACCCAACTTTATGTAATTGGGATCACACTATCATACTGTCCCTTGTGTATATTGTTGTTGTTGTTAGGTGCCATTGAGTCGGTGTCCAACTAACAGTGACCCTGTGTACAACAGGCGAAACAGTATAGTTAATGCTTCACTGCTATTCATTGGGTTTTCAAAGGTAGGTTGATAATTTTGGAAGTAGGTTGCTGGGTCCTTCTCCCAAACGTACAGCACCTGGTGTTCCCAGGTGGTCTCCTATCCAAGTACTAACCAGGCTCGATGCTGCTTAGCTCCTGAGATCTGATGGGATTGGATGCCACAGTGCTATGGCTGTGTGTATACTTATGAATAATAGTATGTATTCATAGATTTTGCACATATATTGATGCCAAAGAAGATTCTGTATTCGTATTTTTAATGGCGATAGGATAGTGCCTTCAGTCCATAATTTGCTTAAGTAACATTGGAGAGAAAGAACATTTATGTTTGTGTTCCCTTTTGTTTTTGCTTTGCTCCCTTGCTCTCTCTTCCTTCCTTATACTTCTTTCCTTTATATCTTCCTGTGTTCAATTCCAAACAAGAAGAGAAGGAAATTTCAGCAAAGACACCATTCAAGATAACCCATCAGAAAATTAAATACCTTGGAATCAATCTAACCAAAAACCCTTCAGATCTCTACAAGGAAAATTTCAAAACACTAAAGAAAGAAATAGCAGAGGACACTAAAAAATGGAAAGACCTCCCCTGATCCTGGATAGAGAGAATTAATATTGTAAAAATGGCTATCCTACCAAAAGCAATCTATAGATTTAATGCAATACCCATTAATATTCCACTGACTGACTTTACAGGAATAGAAAAAATGATCCAAAAATTCATATGGAACCACCAAAGACCATGTATAGCCAAAACACTTTTAAGCTGCAAATCTAATGCAGGGGGAATCACAATCCCTGACTTCAAACTTTACTACAGGGCAGTGGTTGCAAAAACAGCTTGGTACTGGCACAAAAATAGGCCCGAAGACATCTGGAACAGAATAGAAGACCCAGATATACCTCAACACACCTATAGCCACCTTATTTTTAACAAAGGAGCAAAGCAAGTAAACTGGAAAAAGGACAGCCTCTTCAATAAATGGTGCTGGGAAACATGGTCATCCACATGCAGAGAAATGAAAGTGGATCCACATCTCTCAATATACACAAGAGTTAACTCAAAATGGATAAAAGATCTCAACATAAAACCAGAAACTTTAAAAGTTATAGAAGGCAAGATAGGCAATACACTCCATCATATAGGCATTGGAAAAGATTTCCTTAATAGGACCCCAATTGCTCAAGAAATTGCAACAAGAATAGATAAATGGGACCACATGAAATTAAAAAGCTTCTGCACAGCAAAAGGAAACCTCCACGGAATGGGAAAAAAATCTTAGCATTTTATACATCTGACAAAGGTCTAATTACTAGAATTTATAAAGAACTCAAGAAAAAAACCCAAAAACCAAACAACCCAATACACAAATGGGCAAAGGAACTGAGTAGACAGTTCTCAAATGAAGAGGTCCATAAAGCCATGAAACACATGAAAAAGTGCTCAACATCCCTAGCCGTTAGGGAAATGCAAATCAAAACAACACTGAGATTTCACCTTACACCAGTAAGAATGGCCAAGATCAATAAAACAAACAACAACAAATGCTGGCGAGGTTGCGGGGAAAAGGGAACACTTTTACATTGTTGGTTGAGCTGTAAATTGGTGCAACCACTATGGAAATCAATATGGAGGTACCTCAAAAAACTAAAAATAGATCTAGCATATGACTCAGCTATAACACTATTGGGAATTTACCCAAAGGGAGATGGGTCATCATACCACAGAGACACCTGCATCTCCATGTTCAATGCAGCGCTTTTCACAATAGCACAGATATGGAATCAACCAAAGTGCCCTTCAACAGAAGAATGGATAAAAAAACTATGTTATATATACACAATGGAATACTATTCAGCAATCAAGAAAAATGAAATAGGGTCATTCGCAGCAAAATGGATGGAATTAGAGAAAATTATTTTAAGTGAACGAACACGAGCTCAGAAAGAGAAACAACACATGTTCCCACTCATATGAGGGAGCTGATTCAAAATTACAAGAAGGAAAAATCCTACTCAAAGGTCAGATC